>JAVQJG010042446.1:0-31935 GCA_036024015.1 Craterocephalus amniculus | reverse complement strand
TACAAGAAAAAGAATAAGTAAATATAAAGGGAAAAGAAGAAAACAATATAATTAAGTGAAAATAAATAGGGAAAAGGATAAAATAATATCTTTATTAGTTTTATGTATATGTGTATACATTACCTCATTTATTATCTTATTCTTTTCCTCATTTATTCTTTATTGTGGCACTCCTATCATTCCATATCTGCCATCCAAGTAGGCACGTAGCCTACTTTGGTGTTATTTCTGAAACTGAATAAAATTTTTTTAGCCGTGGCACGAGTTGTATTAAGTAAAAAATGCTAACAGCAGCTAAATCAGTGGTTCAAGTTAAGAATATTCTAGATTACATAAATACACATTTACATGATAAACACATATAATTAATAGATTAACTCTGGAGAAATCTGGAATTTGATAAGAAATAGATTAAACATGAGTACAAAAATGTTATGATAAATTAAATATATGTTAAATTCAACATCTAGTATTATGATCATTCCTACTGACAAGGTTGAGCTGGTAGGCCTGCTGTCTCTGACTTAACATATGTCATTTGTCTATCCAGCCAGTGGTCTTATGGTGCGTTCTATTTGAACTACGAACTCAGAATTTCTGACTTCTGAGTGGGAAGTAGGAAGTGGGAAGTCAACTGGAACGGCCTCCTGAATTGTTGCATTAACTAATTCTACACATTTTGAAACCCTAAAGAATATATTTTACCCTGTTTTCACATCAGGCATGAGTGAAATAATTCAAAGGTTTAAAATTACATGTTAAGTCAATGTACTGAGGCGAGTCTGTAGTCTTCTCCACTAGAAACAAGCCTTTTATTTGCCAGAAGCAAGCATTTACCACCTGTTCGCTCAAGATGTGCGGATATCAGCTACATAACTAAATTAACGTTGTTGGTTAACAAAGAGTATAGGAAAAATGTCAGTATCATTCAGTATGTGTCTGTGCTCAGGCCAGTGTACTGTAATACTGAGGCTGGTCATTAGATGACACTCTAAAAGTAGGAATTCAGCAACAGCTAACAGGGCAACAAAAACTCACCTTGTGTTGTAATAATAACAAATAAAAGGATGCAACATAGCGTGAATCTTTGTCAAGTACCTGTTGTGTTTGATTGGCTTGTCAGATCATGAGAGGTGGAGTTGAGGAAACTGGCAGACTTGGACTCAGTAATGGAGCTACACTATAGCTTATTAACAAGGATTGTTCTTTAGCTAACTATTCACCCGGAAGTCGTTTGCACAGGTCAGAGCTAATGACCTACTTACCGAAGGCAGATTGACAGGCACTGTGCTGCTGAAATAGATCGGCTGCAGTTTCTATGTTCGATGGCTATGCTACACCGAACCTCGCCAACAGATCATCAAACTGGGATTAGGCAGCAGCCTTCATCCAGATGTTACTCCTACATAAGATGATGAAATTCACCGGGCTCTCAACGCCTCTGGAGTATTTCTTGGACCCTAACCTGCCGTGTCTTTAGTTTTCTGACTTTCAAAGTAGGTCTCTCACAAAGTATTAAAAATAACCAGGCTGCTATGTTCGTTGATGACGGAAGTGACTGACGCAAAACAAACAACCCTTCCCTCTACAGAAAGTTCAACCTGATGTGCGAATGAAGCATTTTTTCACATAAATAATGTTCTTCATTCTTGCGTATAATTTGTCCAAATCAAATGAGTAAAAATCCAGTATCTGGACATTGAAAGTAGGCATGTATGCGAATTAATGCGCTTGGTGTGAGCACATGATTATCTTGTCACTTGAAGCCATTTTTACTCTGTGTTCTCACAGAGTGTGTCAATTCACAAAAATGGAGCGTATTATTTGTGAGAATAAAATGCTTCATTCGCACATCAGTTTGAACTTTCTGTAGTGGAAAGGGTTGTTTGTTTTGCGTCAGTCACTTCCGTCAACACTGAACATGGCAGCCTGGTTATTTTAAGTATTTCATGGGAGTTGTAGTGTTTTATTTGCTTTTGAAGTCAGACAAAGAGAAGACACCATCATGTTTGGGTCCACCAGATACTCCAGAGGTGCTGAGAGTGCTGTGAATTTCACAATCCAATCCAAGAGTTGTGTCTGGATGATGGCCGCTTCCAAGGTATTTCATTATCACCTGATCCCAGTTTGGTGATCTGTTGGGGAGGATCGGAGCCACATAGCCGTCCAGCATGCTAACAGCAGGCGATTTATTTCTGTAGCAGAGCGCCTGTCAATCTGTCTTTTGTAAGTAGTCACTAGTTCTGACAAATTCAAGGACAGTAGTTAGCTAAAGAATTATATGTGTCAATAAGCTAGCTAGTGTAGATCCATTTAATGAGTCAGCAAGTCCCCTCGCCTTCACCTCTCAAGACAAGCCGATTAAACACAACACGCACACAACAAAGCATCTTTTCATTTATTTCATTGAATTTCTTTTACCCTACAGCTGTTGCTGAACTCACGGTGCCCAGCAATTGTTTTGGAGTGTCAAGCACAGACATTAAAGGAATGATATTGAAATTTTTCAATACTCTTAAGGCTGGTTTATACTCGCGCGTAGCCTCCGTGCGGCGGGACCCGCAGAGGCTACGCAGACCCTCTGTGTGTTTATACTCCTGCGTAGGGAGACGCGCCGGGTTGCGGGGCTTTTTCCGGCTCTTCAGGCAGCGGTAGGCTGTTGCCGGTCAATGAACTCCGCCACGCTGAGTTTTTTCCGTGCTTCAACATACAAATTTACAATCTACTGATAACATGCAATTATCAGTTTTTAAGAGCAGCTGGTAAATGAGCTGCACAGTCCGATAATTTTCCGCGTGAGTCATTACTGGCGTCTCCGAGGATTTTGTGCCACAAATCACCAACGCAGCTGCAGGATCAGTGATGTGAACTGTTGTCAGATTTGGAAAAGTGCAGTTTTATTTAACTTTTTACCCGCGGTTTAAAAGGTAGTCAGATATCCAGAAACTAGTATCACAATCTGACCAATCACAGGGGAGAACTTCCGCGTCTCTGCATCTCCGTAGCCGGCTGCAGTCAGGCCTGGAAGAGGTGTGCGTCGAGCTTCTGCGGACCCACGCAGAGGCTACGGCGGTTATGCCCCCGCGACGCAGACGACGCGCGAGTATAAACCCACGTTTAGTTAACCAACAACTTGAATTTATTTATGAGGCGGATATCCACAAACCACCACCAATAATTTTTCCGCCATTTCGATTGACTGGTTTGTATTGCATCTGTGTTGAATACACTCCAGTTAGATTTTTTATCTTGTGCAAACTGGCGGTAAACGCTTCATTCCACTGAATAAAACGTCTGATACCGGCGAATAGGACGACTGGAGCTTTTCACACCAAAAATTTGCCAAACGCCCAGACCTAAGCAAACGAACATCTATTTGTGTTTGTAAATCAAGCTTTATTTTGACCTACAATAGAGATTTCATTTAGCTATTGAGGTGAGGAGGGACCAATAAATAGGAATTTGTATGATTTTGGATTATCCTTATTTTTATGATTATACATATTTTATTATATATGATGTAGGTATAAAAATCATCTTAAATTGTAAAACAAAATCTCTTCTGACACCACCAAACTGCAGTTTAAGTTCACAGATTCAAGTTACACAGAATTTGGTAACATGTTTCAGAAGACCAAATATGTGATGTCCTTGCATGAGGATGCTAGGTTTCAGGAAGTTAACATGTAATTTAAGCACGAAAATATTTTTTTCTTGTGCCCAGTGTGGACACAGGGATGGAGATCTCTCTAACATATGTTTTAGTTTTGGAAACTTTTTAATTGGAAAATTTTCAATGGGCTACTCTGAATCATAATGGCCTACCTTTTCTTAAAAGGCTGTCTCTGCAGCTCTTTGGTTGGCTTGAACAGATCTATTACCACAGATACTTGGTTCCTTTACAAGTCGGAGCATTGTCTGATGTTGCTCTGTCATTGTATTTCCTTTGTTTCTTTATTGAAAAAACATTTACAGCTCTGTAGTGATTTAAGAATATGAGCGTTAACTATTAATGTGTATTAAACAATCTTGGATGTTGTTAATTGATTTCATTAATACATTGTAGCTACCCCAGTGACATATTCCTACAACTGCCACTGTTGGGAAGCGTAGCTGTATCTAGTTAAATTAATCATGTTTGGTTCAGCTGTATTACATAAGCTGTGGCAGTAAGCCAGTAGATACATATCTGTATTTGTTGAAACATCTCCTGTAACCTGAATTCAACAGTTAAAAATGTTAGTAACACCTGGGGTTTTTCGTAGTCCCACTGCTAAATTGAAGCACTGAAGACTAGAAACAATTTCAGGAAACAAGGCAAAGCTGTATCCCTCCTGTGGATTTAGTAAAAATAATATCACTGCATTGCACTACTGCAGGTAGAACTTTGACAACTGGATTTGGAGCAATATCATGAAAGCTGAGCTTATAGTATTCACTCACATTGTTTTGTTCTGCTGTTTTTTTGATGGATTTTTTAAAGAAAATTTCAATAGTTATGCTTCATTCAAAGTTTTTTCTCTATTATCATGAACGATCATTTCAAACAAAACAAAATATTTACTTCCATTAATTCAGACATAGGCATGTTAATTTTGTGAAACTGTAAATTTTTTTAATATGGAAAATTGTAGCTATTTTATATTCTCATTTGAAACTGCATTAACTTTGTAATTAGTTATAAACGCATTAAGCCATCTCCACTCAGTTTTGACAATCAAAGTTGTTTAAAGCCTTGAACCCCATCTGTTAGCTAGTACAAGCCAGTGACCCAACTTCTTCTCAGTCCTTGACCCTCTACTGCAGAGAAATCTTTGTGCAAGGTGTGTTAAACCTCTTTGTGCACTGGTGCAGACAAAAGAAAAAAAAAAGCAAGCTATAAAAAAATATAAACAGAATCTCCCAAAGCTGTGCCTTGGGCTTCAGATACTATTGCTATAACATTAGTAGACAATCCTTTCGATATCAGTGTGAAAACATATTGATGAAGGTGGCGCAGTGTATTAGAAAAGAAGTACGCATATACATTCTTTTAGTAATACAATTTCTTGTATCAAATTTATCCAGCTGTTACTGCCACAAAAACTATTCAAAGCTTTAGGCTATACTTTTTGAGAGCACATCTAACAGCCACATACTTTTGGGATTTGTTCATTCTCAGTTTTCGCCTATCTAACCTTTGTTCAAGTACCTTAAGCTTCAAAGTAAGATAAGAGGTTTTCAGAGATTGTCACAGTCCTTTTGTCTGGATATCCTGTGTTTTTCAGGAGCTGCATTGAAATACCCTCATGCCCTCGAATACTGACTGAGTTGCCCTGTGATTGTGACACACTTTGTCAAAGTGCTGAGAGCTAGAAGAATTTGTAAAAACACGAGTCTTTTGGGAGTCACTTATCTTTTATTTAGAATTTTTTCCTGCTGGTTTAGAGGTTTTCACTCACTGCATGTGTATATGTGTAGACACCGTAGTGCTTCTGTGCAAATTTGTGCTTGAAGCTGTCCTCAAAAGAACAGACATTTCTGCCCTCTGGGTGTGTCGGAGCATTTGTCAGTCTTGGTAGCATTATCAACCAGGTGTAAGGTCTTTCTGCTCTGGAGAGCCTTGATCTATGTTCTGTGTGTCCGCGTGTGTCGACACTGAAACTGAAAGGATTTACTGCTACTGTTGCTACCTCAGCACTGCTTGCCTTCACATACACACCAACACATTTAAAGCTTTTCTACCAATCAATTACATTTTTGTTCCACAGATTTAAGGCATCGGTGAAATGAGGTTTATATCAGCAGCCTGTAGCCTATCTTTGTGGTGTGACTTTATCTGGTGCTGCTGTGCGGCTCTATCTTGTATAGCTGCACTGAAAGTAGCATAGCCGATCGCTGTCCATGGTACCACGGTCTGGCTCTCTGACTGCAGTTCTGAAGCTTGATTTAAGCTTTTGGTTTAAAGAACAATATATCAACAAACCTTTGCAAAAATATTTCCAACCTCTTTAATTCATACATACAATTTAATTTTTGCAATAAGAATTCACTTCTTATTATATTGTCATGATATTAATGCTTCCGCTCATCATGTCATGATAATCCGTTGTGGTGAGCACTAAAAGCATTCAGGTTGAAGGCATACAACCAGTAACACACCTACTCTTATGCTATCAATCGATGCCAGGGTCCAGAAATTTTTGTTAATCAATAGTAATCAGTTTATATTATTCACTTCAAAAAGTGTTCATTTTCAAATAAACAGACCAAATGCAAGATTTTGTACAAACTGAAAGAGTAAAGTTGTTTGACTCTGATTGATGCTGCTATGTATGCACCAACTGCTTGTCAACAAAGACCAGTTTGGTGTGTCATTTTAATCGGAGCAGCAATTTGATCTCTCTCATGTAGACAGCTGCCTTCTGAATGTAACACATTATATTGTGATCATGGTACCATATATCACCCATGGATCAATAGCACAGTAAATACATCTCTGCAGTCTTGGCCTCATGTTGTCATCTTGAAAATGGCAACATGATACCAAGTTCATATGCTTGCTTAATGTTCCATGTCGCCATAGTTGTGAGTGTTAGCTCAATTATTATCAGTCAAAGGCATACAGTATGCCTTTTAAAATCTGTGCATATTTTCTTTCTTCTATATGCAAGATCTTCACATTTCAGCCTTCAGCTAAGAGCCCCTTGTTTTACAACAACTTGCTGCTGCTGTAGCTGTACAGTATTCCTCTGTTCAAAGCTATTCTCCCTGAAGTGCATGTTGACTCTGTCTCCATATCTGCATAAATTGTTTGGCAAAATAGAGCTGTGTCTTCAGGCGCTGAACGTAGATCAGTGTCCTAACCGTGTATACTGTCTAATGAGCTAACCTCTACTCACTCTTCACCCTTTTGTCATTTTCTCCTTTCAGACGCCAGTGCTTTGGATACTCAGGTTTTAAGTCACTGTTCATATTTAGTTGGACCCTTGAACACTTGTGATTACTTTGCATGTGCATGAGTGGTTTATAGGGTGAAAGAACTTGTGTCCTTTTATACTGTGGTTGCTTATATCTGTAAGTGTGCTTGTGTATTTGGTTTCTTGTGGAGTGAAATTGATATGTGAGGGGATTGAAGAGAATGCAGCATGCACCTTTAAGCCATTTTGCTATCACCTTGTGCTGGTAATCCCTTCTTTTTTTACCCTCTCCTAAAATGATGTGTTTCAAAATGGGCCTTTGGTCAGTAAGGAGGGACTGTTACACAACAGGCAGTTCTGGCCTGAAGCACCAAAAGCGGCAAAACTCTCAGTCTTGAGCCCAGAAATTACACTGCTGTGGAATAATTTGGTCTTTTGCCTGTGGTGTTTCTCTCCCTCCTTCTTGTCCCCCTTTTCTCAGCCACTTATCTCATCTTGAATGAACTTCTATTTCCCCCAGTATATTTTCATACAGTGTATTTTTTTAAATTTTCATTTAGCAGCTGTTTGTTTTGTGTTTTGTTTATGCTCTTTGTTACCGTCATCCTTACACTGTTTCTTCTCATTGCAGCCTCGCAGTATTTTGGATCCCAAATTGCTTGGCTTGCAGTCTGGAGGGTAAGTGATTGATCACTTTCTACCCTAATTGCATCACATTTACCAAAATCAGACCTACGTTTGTTTTTTTTGTCTTTTAAATGTATACTAAGGCACTTTTTGTTAAGATGTCAGAGGCATGCTGTTTCTCCTGTAGGGAGCCCTAATTGAGGTATAATGCTCCCTGTTGTGTGGCATACCATGGAGAGATGATTAATGCCCAAAACAGAATGCCTTCACAATATTTTAGGAAATTTTACTTTTGCCTTTTGGCTTTAAATGTGCCCCAGACTTTTTTTTAAAATATATTGTTGTGCGGGACATTTATGAAGTCACAATGGGAGATACATCCAATCAGCTGCTTGTTTTATTTGGTATAAACTAGCTACCGGTCATCTTAAGTGACCATTGCCCCACTACATGTTATGACTATCCAATCAGATGCAACATGCATGGTATGCAAGGGCTGCAAGAGCCAGGGTCATAGCAATAAGACAATGGCCTGTGCTGCTTGTCACATTATCTATCTGTAGGGTCAAATCACTGATGTTGCTGGAAGGGCTGACAGAAAAGCTAGAGGAGCTTTATCTATGTAGAGGCATTGGGGGCTTGGCATCTTGTTGAGGTCATTAAACAGTCTTTGAGTGACAGCTGAGGCGATGCCAGAGAAAGCAAAGCGGTAATCAGAGGGGGAGCCGCACATGGGAGTTAGAAAATGGAGATAAAGATGATGAGCAGCAGAGCTGGAGCTCAGGTGTTGTAGACTGAGGGAAAAAAAAAAAGATCTTAAAGGGTTCATTTTTGAGGCTACGCTGGGCCCTTGATATTCACATTCATTCGAGTGTACTGTATGTGGTCTGCACCATGCGAACGGAAGAGGAAGGGGGTAAGACAGGTTCAGAAGGAGGCATGATCCATGGTATCTTCCGGCTGTGTAAATCAAAGCCCCCTTTCAGCGTAGTAATGTCTCCCCCAGCATGGCATTATTATGATATTAATACACCTTAAATCTGTCTGCCTCTCCAGGGCTGGCAGCATACTTTATGGTATTGACAGCATGCCAGATTTACGCCGTAAGAGAACAGTGCCTCTTGTCCGAGACCTGGTGAGTCATCTGCCTCAACAAGGTTATGTGTGATTTATGTTGAATCTATCTAAGTGACCCCACATTATACCACAGTAGTGGAATCCTGCACTGTGTGAGTATGGACCCTTACTGAGCACAATATTATCCTAACTGGCAACATGATAGATTGTTGTTTTGTTTTTCAGTGATGGGGTTAGTTTATTATCATGATATAATAAGCCCAGTGCTGCAATATTAAACTGCAACAGTATTAATTATTAAATGATAATTAAAAGAGACAAAGTGTGATTTATTTTTTGGTGACATTTGCTGTGAGGATTCTAAATGTGCCAACAAACATACAGACATGATATCCAGAATGAAATGCCATTAAACATGGTGATACAATTAAGTTTGTATGAAGTTGATTTGTGATAAAAGGCGCCACTTAAAACCTAGGCTGTTCTCTTTACTGCTGGGAATGTTAAATGTAACCTTGGCCATATAACTCTGGCGTTTGATTAATTGGTCTAGGAAGTGTATTTAAGACACTGCATCGCAGTGATCTACCACCATTTGTTTTTATTGCAGCATAATGTGTTATGAAATGTCCCACAGAGAAGTCTGTTGCAGTGAGCTCCTCTTTAGCACTGGGCCACATGGTTAATCCTTCTGACAGACAACAGACTGTCCTGATGCCAGAAACTTCATATATGTTTGTACTGTAACTGCCTGTCCGTTATGTCCTACACAGTATGTCTGTCTTGTGTGTCGTTTGTTTTTCATCTTCATGTCTTAAAAGCAAAACAATTAAGATATTACCCCGCTCTTTCAGATGAAGTTTCTTAAAAAACAATGTGTTTGACAGTTTTTAGTCTATTTTGAAACTGATGATAATGCAGCTTGATGTCATACACGTGGATGCTGATGACTGTTTATATCACGGTGAACAACATGAGTTGATGCTGTATTTGTCCATATCTCCCATTAAATTAATAACCAACAATGTTTTGGTAAGTATGGGTTGTCGCTTTTTATTTTTGATTAATTTATTGATTTCTTTTGGATTCTGCGTGTATATTTGCCATTCCTACATGGACCCATAAAAGCTATGGGTAATATTTTTCAGTGAGTTGTCAGATTTCAGCCTCGCCGATGCTTGCGGTTGTCCTCCTTTTTTTTTTTTGCTGATGCTCGGCAGGTGTTGAAAACAATTGTATTTACCTTGAAATGTTGACAACTCAACCCAAAAATATATCTGAGAGACTTCATTGACTTCTGATTTAACTGTGTGAGGCTTTTAAATCATGTAAAAGTGACACTGAGCAAGCCTTTTACACGTGGGATGAAGTCAGTAGTCAGCAAACAATTTGGTTCCCTTTCATGCCTTTCCTTTGTCAATGTCCCCCATTTGCTGTGCGATTGCTTCAGGGCAGCAACAGCGTTTGATTGGAAAGGACAGCAGGGTTCCCCCGACTTTACGGGTGGGACGCAAAACTAAAAAACAAACAAAATCCAAAGAAATGTTGATCGATTCACAAAGCACTGATAGATAACCTTTAGACGCAGGGTCTCACTCTATTGCCCGCAGCAACCTCAGCAGTGCTGGTGCATGTTGATAAACTTACATCAACACTCACGGTTCATGTAGAGGTCACGTTTTCTCCTACATTCTCCATGGCTTCCATGGATCTTTACCATAGCTGGGCTGTGTAGACAAGGGGTCGTGGTAAAGACTGATCCAATATTGTCAGCTGTCCGTGTCTGCATTCCTCTGTTACGTAACTTCCCTCAGTATGGGATATATCAATCTCTGCTCACATAAACTCAGTCAATATCAGTATACAACTAATATACGTAATGTGTGTTTCAGTGTGTGTCTGTTTTCATGTTGATGTTTGTGAGAGTGCCCTGGCTGGGTGTGTACAGGTCTCTGTTTGAGTCAGTTTTTGACGTTCAGATCTGTGTGTGTGGTTCAAGTGTGCTTGTGTGCGAGTTGGTGTCGTGCAGTTCAGCTGGCTTCACCCATACATGAGTGTGTGCGTCTTGTGTTTCTCTGCTTGTGTCAAAGTATGTGCAGAGCAGACAGCAGAAAATATGATCAAAGCTTCATCCAACAGATAATGGATATAAATGCCAAGCATGACTGCAGTTCAGTTACCGCCAGTGCATGAGTTGATAAAGAATCATGCAACAGCTGTAGAGTCTCTCGATGCATAAATGAATCTTTCTCAAGCTCTATGCCCCCAACCAGCAGTCCTGCATGGCAGTTGAGGCACCTTTTCACTCAGTATGGACAACAAAATCTGTTCCTCTACTGCTTGTGCTGTCAGAATTGGCACTACCTCTTCTGATTCATCTTCTCTTTATATTTTAATCTCTCTTTACGAACACTTGGACACTGCAGGCTTTGGTAAGCTGACTTTTTTATTTTTTGTTTATAGGTTGTTGAATTTAAAGTACCAATGCATACATATGTATCATTTATACTCTGCTTTTTTCTACATTTATCCAAATATTAGCACTCATTTAAAAGCTGTTTAACTTTTAAGATGCATGATCTCTAAGCCACTGTGTGTTAGTCCACCTTGAAGCTAAAAAACTATGCTGGTAGGTGTATGCTGGTTTTTTTTACGTTGTCCCTTATGGCCGTCCTTCCTCAGACCCTCACTGCTCGAAAGGCAGGCATCTCGTTTGCTCTGGTGAACCGGTCCACCCTGAATAACGAGGAACTGGTAAGTACATGAAAATTATTTGTGTGGTTCCATCTTTCTGCTGAGAGTGGGTTGAAATTGAGGCACACCCCTGATACATCATCAGTCCATCACGAGTCTTGCCCAAAGCTAATTAACTTCAGCTGTTCAGCTAAGATACATTTCTTTGGATTGTGGGTGGAAGCCAAAGCACCCGAAGGTTTTGGTAGAACATGCATTTTCTAAAAAAGCAACACCACAGAAATGTTTTCTATTATTTGGACTCTTGTTAGTATTTCTCAGGATCGTTTTTGGAAAGCTGGTATGTTGGCAAATGTTTGCAGCTCTTTTGGGGTCTGCAGTAACTGTTCCTCAGGGTTTGGGATCTTGTTGCCAGGAACATGCTTCCAATGCTTCCAAAAGAAAAAAAAACATATTCTGTTAGTTGTCTTTCTCTTTGTCAAAGTTAATACTGCGGTTTATTAAGATGGTCTTTATGCACAGCTACTGATTTTGTAGCTTCTTGTGCTCTCTGTGTAAGATATTTGGGTTTTATTTGAAATTAAGTGGTTGCCTGGTGGTTTTATTTAGACAATGCTCAGATTGGTTATATGGACTGTACATTTAGGGTGACTGAGCTATGGAAGAAGTACAGAACGCCTCAATCGATGATGGGAGACACTTTTGTGTTGACCTCCAAAGCTCTATTTACATTAATTGATTGCAATTCCTGCCTCCCTGAGGGAAGATGACATAACAGGAGTCTAACAGCAGGAGAGGGAGCAGTCCTCAGCCTAAAGAAGAAAGAAGCAGGACAGTACAATTTCATATCCGCTGATGTGCAACAAGCATCTGCCTAAGCCTAAGAGATTACTGGATTTAAATTCGCTGTTTCTGTATTGCACGCACATCATCTTTTCAAGAGACTGTCAATATGGCCTTCACTTTGTGTGCACTGATTTGTGCACATGTTCAAGTCACACACATGATTTGTTCCTCATGGTCCACATAGACAGTTGCATGTTTACACAGCAGCAGCTGCATCTGGTCTTAATTGCTCCATAATATTCATGGGTGTGATTAAAGTTGCTTTAGGAATAAACAATAATGCCCGCGATGAGGGGAAATTATGTGAATAATACCGCATGTTTGACGTTTGAAAGGAGTTGATTTTTGCCTGTCTTTATTGATTGTTGTTTAGTGGTGAGGAAACATATGGAAGAGTTTAATAATTGTTTGAGGGGAACTGACAGCTGAAAAAAGCTATAGATTGTGTGCTCTTAGAAAGTAGGACAAGCAGATGTCAGAGTTTTATCTGCAGCATTAAGTCCAGCAGAGTGTTTCCCTGCGAGAGTTGTGAGAACACTCCATAAACAACCATATGCTGTTTAATTTCAGAGGAGCGAAGGCAAAGGATGGCTGAGGAAAGGAGGGAAATTAGGCTAGAACGAGAGAAGATCAGAGTAGAAAGTGATTTGTCATCAGGACCCCCTGGCCCTGGTTCCACTGCTCAAGCAGCCATGTTGAACAATCCGCACTCCCTGGAGAAATGTTTGAATCTATTAGAGTGCTCTCCTCTTCTACTCTTTTTGTTTTGTTTCTGCATCGAAGAACTATTTGTCTTCTCCTTTTTTTTTTAACATTGCTTTTGATGTAGCAGTTTTCAAGTTTGAAGGTAAATTCACATGTTTGTCATCAAGGCTATGTAGACCAGTCTCTCAATGCCATTCTTTTTCTGTGTCATGTTTCCCCTGTATCAGCTTTTTAGAGCAGAAAGGAACATTATGTGTGGGCTGGATAACTGCCTGTGTGTCCACTCAATGTTCTGAGGTCCACGTGATGTGAGCACCACTGCCTTTTTAACAGTGACTGGTCAATGGAAAGACAGGCCATGTTTACCTGCAGAGACAAGGCATTGAAGGAGGAAGAACATTTGTATCTGACAGGAGTCTACAAGTGTCTGGAAATAAGATGTGATATGCCGCTTTAAGTCTTTTTAGATGTCATCAGGCATTGTGTTAGCAGCTATGTTGATTCTGAAATGCATGCATCCAAGTAATTTTGGATGATTCGGTGAGTAATTTTTATCAGAGAAATAGAAACAAAAACACAAACCTCAGGCTAAAACAGTAAAATAGTCCATGCTGGAGACAGAAGGCTGGAACTGGATGAGGAGGATAGTGCTGTCAATGAAGAGGTTGACAAGGACAATAGGTGGTGAAATTGGAATGGAGGGGTGATTGGAGGAGGAGGAGAGATTAGATTCTTCTCTGTCATGTTGCTCTCGGGCACAGGCTGCAGCTGTCAGTCAGTCCTAGCAGTGTCTTGCACAAAATCACCAGGGTTACCTCACAGTGTAACACATGAGGCTGACACATGCAGCACTCTTCTCACAGCTACTCCAAAGTGAAGAGATGTGAAAGAGGGAAAGGAATGGGTGGGGAGGGGGGCAGAGCAGATTGTGGTATTGAAAGTAACTGTAAAATACCTCTAATGCAATAATGAAATTCATTATTGCTTCCAAAATTTGGTTTTCCACATGCACAAGGAAACTCTTAACAGCCAATTTGTTGGTAAAGTAGAGGCTATAAAAATAAATTTTTACCAGCTCAGTCAACTCCCTGAGACACACTGAGAGTGAGAGGGCTCTGACGCTTCCCAAGCTCATAGGAAATTTGATTCATTCACCTCCTACAGGCTGTGTCAGTATTACACAGCTCAATCTTAAACTGGCGAATAGCTGACTTCTGGGTGCGGCCCAGTCTAGTTTGTTTAAATGGTGGATAAGTCTCTGACATCTGCTTCATCTCATCACCGTCAGATTTAACTGAGATTTGCTTTGTGTTTCATTGGCATCGCTACATTGCTCGGTAGTCTTGTTGTTTCAGCAAAATTTCACAAAAGTTTTGTTGTCCTGTCATCCCTATGTGTGCATATTTGCACCTGCATGTGTTTCATGCTTGGCAGTGCAATAGTTTTGCTAAAGTGCAGAGTTTAAGCATGCAGTGAAAGCACAGCGTGCTAACAAAGAGAAGGCTGGGAGGGGGGAGTCAAGGATTGGTGCTCAGAAGTAGAGAACAAGGATTGAAGATTTATTTAACTGCCATGCATCTCTCTCTCTTTCTGTGTCATTCTTGCTCTTTCTCAATCCAGATAATGCCCACTTTAAAAAAAACCTTATTTACAGCATCCATTAATTCTGCTTTCAAGAACTGGCTGGTCTTTGCCTGTTTTTTTTAGCCCTGGTGGATGGCAGGACTGCTGCAGTGAAGCATTCAATTTGAAGAGGCTTCTCTTACACAGCAATCAGTCCAGACAGACCTCCTGTAGACTTTATTAATGGTTTAAGGAGTTTTTTGTCTTTCAATACTCAATGTAAACAAAGCCTGAGGACTGAAGAGGTGCTTAATCTAAGACTGACCTACATTCATGATAAGGTAATCAGATAGGGTCCAGCACAATGCCACACAGGTTATTTTTTAGAAATCGTATACTGTTAGATCTCTTACTTGAAGGAAAGGATCTGGAAAATCCCTGTAATTATGAATAGCATCATTTTGCAAGTTAAGTAAAAACATGTGCTGACTGTGTCATTTTACTCAGAATACACCTTTTGTTTGAAATAATCTTACTTTGGCTGCATTATACTTCAATTAAAATGTTTGAAATACAAACTTGCTCATATTAAACGTATATTTTTCCCCGTCTTTCTTTTAGAAACTGCATGTCTTTAAGAAGACTCTCCAGGCTTTGATCTACCCAATTTCATCCACAACACCCCATAATTTTGAAGTGTGGACAGCAACTGCTCCCACCTACTGCCATGAGTGTGAGGGTCTCCTGTGGGGTATTGCCCGTCAGGGGATGCGGTGCTCTGAGTGTGGAGTTAAATGCCACGAGAAGTGCCAGGACCTGCTCAATGCAGACTGTTTACAAAGTAAGAGAGCAAACGAATTTATATAGCAACAGCCTGACAGCCTCAGGCAAAGTGTCCTTTTCTCACATCCAGGAATATTTTGATGTTAAACTAAACCTATAAGCACTCTCACATACATTTATCAGTAGATTTAATATAGTTCCCTATGAAGATGTATCTATTTGTGAGTGAGCTTACAAACTCAAACTAACTAAAAAACTAAAACTACAAACAAACTCAACTGTTTTTATTTTGCAGATATGAATTTCTATAATGAAATATTGTGTTGAACACATTTTCTAAAGCTGAACATATTGCTCGTTACATGTAGATAATGTTAGTTTGGCATTTTATCTGTATTGTCTTTGATTTAATTATTAACTGATTCATTTAATTTAATCCCCACAGCTAATTATTCACCATCACTATATATGATCTAAGCCCTACGGTAGCTTTAAATGCTACTTTGATGGCTATGTGGTACATGCGATTTAAACCCCATCACTCAATGCTGTGAGGTGATTTTATGTTTCATGAGCCACTGGAATTTATTTCAATGTCCAATCAGCTTTTTCAGTCAGGCACACCCTTGTTGCTACAGGGTAGACTAATGAGAACAATGTGATGTTTCAGAATGCTCCTCTCAGCAATGCTCACATGGTCTTAAGTGGATTAGCCACCATCTGAAGTTATAACATTTTATAACATATTCATTGTAGCATAACAATGCTTTGTAACTCAAAATGCGATGCCTCGTTATCACATATCCATCTGCACCCAGTAACGCGTTGCAGATGCATGATAATCTAATCAGATATTGAGAAGCAACCGACACACGTGACTGTTTTGTCTTATAGTCTCACATTCACACAAAACAATAGAAGCCTGTAGGCGCACATTAGAATTGATGAGTTAGTGGTTGCTGGAACACTGTACACATTTTGTACTCATCAGTCACACTTGAAATACAGTACTTTAAGAAAACAAGTTTTAGCTATGTTAGAGAAGTAATTTGCAGTATAGAAACAATCTATATAAGACTTCTAGAACTAATTATGGGCCACTGGATTTGCAGCCTTCTAAACTCTTAATCTTTTTTCAGGGGCTGTGGAGAAAAGTTCGAAGCATGGGGCAGAGGATAAGACCCAAACTATTATCATGGCAATGAAGGAACGCATGAAGATAAGGGAGAAGAAATGCCCTGAAGTGTTTGAGGTGATCCAGGAGATGTTCCACATTTCCAAAGAAGACTTTGCCAGCCACCTGAAGACAGCCAAGCAGGCTGTGCTGGATGGGACCTCCAAGTGGTCTGCCAAAATCAGCATCACAGGTTATCCTCCTTTCCCATATTATCAGAAAATGCATTGTTCACACCATGCCCTGAAACAAGGCAATAGAAGCTGTCAACTGTGACTTTGAGTTTTTATCTTTCATCTGACATTAATAATCAAATAATAAAGTAGTCATGTTTTAATTTGTGTGGACCTGTGGAGCATGATGTGGAGTAAACGGGTTAAAACTTTACTCCAAATCAAGATGGCAAATGAGAATTACTGTTATTCTAATGAGAATTTACTTGTAATTAATCTAAGTCACCTTGGTCATTAACCTCTTAACACCAAACCACCCAGTGCGATGCATATTTAATCAGAGACAGACACTGACATTGATTTTGCTAAGTAAAAAGAAATAGTTTGTCACATACACTGTTAGATCAGGACTGAAAATCTTACCTGATCCATCTACTTAACCATTTGCATATTTTAAATTAAATCATAAGGCTGTGGGTTGGGATGCATGTTGACCTCAGAGCATCTAAGCAACAAGAAAGAGATTATGATGCATTACACACAATCATGAACAGTGCCTCCTGCATCTTTATGTCTTTAATTTCCAGCTAACAAGCAGACTAATTGGTAATATAACTGTAAGCAGAGAAGCTTGTGAGATTTCTTTTCATGAATTTATTTACTGTTTTGGAGCACTGTTAGTTGCTTCAGTTAGATAATTATTTACTCTATTTCAACATTATTTTGGTGTCCTATGTTGCCTCTATTGTCTTTTTTGACCAGCTATCTTAATGAAAGGGAGGCACAAGAAAACATGATTTTGCTGCTTTTTTAAATAGCTGCTTATATAACCAAAGATATGTCGCTTAGTTACTGGTTTATTTTTCTTTGCTGCAACACAAACTGCAACTAAAGTTTTTTGTTCCAATGTTCATATTCTCATAATTGACATTTTTAAACTGCTAACAGCAGTTAGCACGTTAGCTATAAACTTAGAATATACAAAAATAGCATATTCTTGTGTACCGATTTATGTGTAGAGATATAAATGAATTCCAGAGATTGGAAAATAAACAGCAGAGCAGTGTGTGGATGGTTGATGAGAAATAGTAAAGCAATTGTAGAAACAACAATAAAAAGAAGCTGAAGCCATTTGGAAGAAAATAAGGACAAACAAAATGCTATAGATAGATAACTAAATATATAATTATAACTGTTTTTTGTAACACTAATATCACTTTATACTCATCTGATGAAGCACTGCGTCTTTTTTGTCAAACACAGACCTCCATGACTTGTGATGTATATGTGAGTGGTCATGGGGCAGAATAAATTATGGAGTAGATACACTCACATAGTTATTGAAGTTATAGATTAGTTCCCTGGTGTCTCTGGTAAACAGGCTTCAGTAAGAAGGTCAAGAACTTACAGCTGTAACTCCACCCAGAGACTCCAATCTTTTTTTGCAGCAGCAGCAACTGTGCCAAGTCCAGCTTATTTATTGCCCACCTTGCATTTCTTTCAGCGTCAATACAAAAGAGAGAAAAAGCAATGCATGAGGGAGGACAGACATACAGTATGGAGAATGTGGGAAAATGATTGGAAAGGAGGAGAGAGAAGAAGATGGGTAGTCCAGGGGAAGGAAAAAAAAAAAAGTAAAAGGGAGGAAGAAGTTTGACCCTGTACTAGCTCTGCCAATTTCCCAGAGGCTAATTGACCGCACTATTTTGGAATGTGGTTATTGACGTATTATTTCTATACTTTATTATTCATTGTGTAAAAACACAACAGCGCTTTTACACCAAGAATATGCTTGCTTTTTAGTGTTGCTTTCAGTGTAGGCATCCCACTCTGCACTCTGTATGCCATCAAAGCGTTTTTGCATGTGTGCTGTGACTGTAAACATTAGATACTACCAGCGGGTACACTGATGAACCCTAAATGACTTCTGGATTTGGAGCATGCAAACAACTAATGTAGAATAAAAAGGGAGTTTGGCATTTGGTTGAAGAAAAAAATACAGTAACATTTTTTAACAGCCCTTTATTGAGTGACTAATTTGAAATCTGGTCAAATTTGGCGCTACAATGCCTCTACAAGTTACTGTCTATTCTATCTTGAAAATTTGGTGCCAGAGTTTTCTAAGTACAAGCACAACATGTCATCCAAAGGAAACATACAATTTGAAGCCACACTTAAAACTGGAGTAAAAACAGTTGTGATTATTGCTAACGGAGTTTCACTTCTGTACTTTTTTGTGGCAAGGAAAGAATTTCTGCATAAAATTACGTCGGAGGAATTTTGTGTGTCATTTTAGTAATTCAGTAAGCATTTTGCAGGAAGCATACTAACCCCTTTATACAAATATCCCTTTTTCCAACCTCCCCATATACTGTACATATACTGTAGCAGCTAGCAGGCCATAGACCCCAAAACCTCTATATCCGGCCCACTAACTTGTCAGCATTGAGCTGAAAGATATATATGTACCCTGAATTATTTAGAATGCCACTTATGCATATTTAATGCAGCAGTGTCCTTTTTCCCTTTTACGGTGCTGTGAAATACTACAGTGTCTCCTTCCCTGCACCTACCACCCTGAATCTCTGCTTTCTATTTGGAGCCAAGTACTACCTCAGCATGGATGCATTGTATCAGTGAGCATATATACAGGGGTTGAATCTACCTATTGCAGGATTTTGGAGATGAATAATAGATACACTGGACTTACAAACAATAATTGACGGTGATTAACGGCTGCATCTCTCAGTTTTTGCAAACTGAATGGACCTGCTTGTAGCTTTTGACTGTTCTTTTTCTTTAAAATTCACCATGTTCGACTGGAAGCTTCTCTTTAAAAACAGCAAGGTTGTTTTTACCTTCACCAAGGCACAAAGGTTGTATATTTGCTAGTGTGTGGTTGTCTGTAAGCAACTGTGAATGTGAGCCTGGTAATTATCTTGATGTAAAATGAATATCTGACAACACAACGCTCTGTAGTTTTTAGCATGATGGGCAAGTTTTATATCCTATTGCAATCTCAGTTTCTATTCTTTTGTCATTTTTTTTAGCTCTGTCTTTTTTCTGGTTTGTGTATTCTCTTTACTTCCTGTTCCCTGCTTCTGGTTGTTAATTGTCAAACCTGCTTCACCTGCCAATCATTCCCTATGCTTTTATGCTGCAGGTTTTCCCTTATTCATTGCCAGTTATTTGTGTGTTTGTTCTTCTAGTTCTTGTTTTCCTGTTTTTAAAATTTGGTCTTTATTACGTTCTCAGTGTTGCTTTTTCTGCAGTGTTTTCTGTTCTTTACTCGCCCATCTGTGTCACTGAGTCCATTCAGATCCTTCCACCTCGTCTCCTGCTCCCACATTCCTTGAAGTTTTTTTTGTAAATCACGTATGTGCAATATTATGCTGGGCAAGAACCATTCAGGTTATTATTTTAAGGGCCAAAGTGCACTTAATAGTTGGGGCTAATGAACATTTTCTGTTAGCAATCCAAATATTATATCTCCACATTTCCATCAATTAAATTACATTATTGTTTATATATCATAAAAGCAAAAATTAGTCAGTAAACGTTTTGTTGTGCATTCATTTTTTTAAGTCTATTTTTCTCGTGTCTGGCATAATTTTATGAGAAAATTTCTCTAGGTAGCAGCCTGAGTTGCACAGACACACAGGTTATCTACAGACTTGTAATGAAGCTTTACTCCTGGTAACTAAGACTGAAAATAAAGCTTGAACAAGATGTTGACATGGTTACCAAACACTCTGGCTCTGTCATGGACCTCTGATTTGCATAGTTGCCTATATCAACAGACTCCTGGGAGATTGCTGCAGATTCAAAGATGAAATTTGAGGATGAAATAGCTTGTATGAGCCTGTGAAGTTTACAATAAATTTGATGTGCTTTACAAAAGCAGATTTCGTGTAAGAGGCTTGTTTGTGTAGGCTAAGAATCCCAACGTTTACACAATCAATGCAATCATCACTGGCATGTATAAATAAAATTTGAATCCCCCTGTAACATGTTGGACAGTGTTACTTTCTTTGATAGAACATCCCATATTAAAGTAATTAAGTCGTTTTATCTTTAATGTACCATATTCTTATTTTCCAGTGTCATTTTAATTAACTTAAGTAAAAATATTTATTCTTTTATTCTTTATACATATGATTTCTGATGATCAGAGCTTATGCTTGTGCTTCATGAGTTTTAGAATAATTTGCTCATGATAATAAAGTCGTCTACATCTGTATTGGTATTTTTAGCATAATTCTAATTTTATAGGTGAAATCAAAATCTCAAATCTTAAAACGTGATTAGATATGCAGTTTGTTTTCCTTACACGACTTCTTCCTTTTCTCCAACTCTGTCTTGTGATTAGTCATGAGTGCACAAGGTTTGCAGGCCAAGGATAAAACCGGATCCAGCGACCCTTACGTCACAGTCCAGGTTGGCAAGACCAAACGTAGGACAAAGACCATCTTTGGCAACCTCAACCCTGTCTGGGATGAGAGATTCTACTTGTAAGTTGTAATTATTTGACATTTTTCTGCCTATATAATTCTAATTATGTGACGTGCTCCACTGTTCAGTTTCATTTTTAATCCAGGTTACTTTCTCTGGTCAGAATATGTTTTAATAGCCGGAGTAAAACCTCTTTCTAACATTTGGTCTTTTGCTTTGGATTCCTAATTATACTTAGTGCAGCTACATTTAAAACTATGCAGCCATTTGAGTGGGTTGCAAAGGTTATCCTGCTCATCTGAGATTGTAAGCAAGTTTCCAGGAGACTGCTTTGAGCATTTAATTGACTTTTAATTGTGTGGCTCTTTGAATCACCTGGGAGCTTTGCTATGCTTGCCTTAATAGATGATGTTGTTGAGAGGAAAGTAAGGACTACAACTAGAAAAGAAAGTGAGATTTTTTCCTATAGCACACCTTCATCCAGACCTGGTTGTAAAATATGTTTGGCCAAAAGCAGTTAGAAGCTATTCACCTCAAACCCAATATATAATTTCTTACATTTAGGCCAGTCCAAGGGGAAAGATCAAAGGTACATGAAACTTTCTTGGTAAAAAATGCAAAACAAAACAAAACAAACACACATTGTGCTCATCCTGGAGAAATGTCTGTTAAAATCACATAAAATTGATGTAAAGATATAATTTAACTCAATTCTGGCCTTGACCCGAAGGGCATCAGCAAATATTTTCTATTAAATCTTTTTTTCTGTCTTTTCTGTTTAATCTCTGTTCTTTTTGTGCCCTGGGCATTGGAAAGCAATTGTAAAGGATCAGGGAGGTTTAGTCATGTTGAGTTAAACCAAAATGAAAGCAGTAAATTACATTTTTCCTCTTTTTCGTATTTAATTTAGGTTTGCAGTGAGTTTCTTTGCATCTTCTATGCTGGTTTTTGTCTCTTAGCTCATTCATCTTATGAGATAGCAAAAGTATTTTCTTAATGCATATGATAAAATCTAGTGTGCATCTGTGGTTCTGCCCTTTCAAGTGTAGGTCTTTCAATTACTACTGTTACAGTTATTTGTAATATTTAATGCTACTGGTAGTTTCTGTGTGCAGAGCAGGCTCCACACCTGCAAAGAGACTTATGTGGTGGCTGTAATAAAACTCTTACCCATTACTACAGGGATGTAGATTAATAGAGCGATACATTACTGTGTGCTTGGCAAAGAGTCCCGGGCTAGTGCAGCAGCAGCTAGTGCTTCCCCCTGAAAGGGATTAGTTCAAATAAATTACGTAGATACTCTTTAGCTGGCTATCACACTCCAAGATGTTATTCGAACAAAATGTAATCTGTCCGTTTTTAATTCTAGAGCCGAACAGTCCGACCCCATCACAAGTGCTTAGGCAACCTTAGCTTTGCTTAGCCGTGTCATTACTGTGTAACATTACTCAGCTGCATGTACGCAACAATGACCATGGATGGATGTTTTGCAGTAGAAGTTACTAATAAATGAAATGCTTGATGTGAATGCAACCTAGTCACTGCTGCAAATCAGTCATCTCCTCTGTGGTAATATTGGTATGGAGTAGGAGTGAATAAATATACAGAGAAAGTGTAAAAAAAGGCTGGCAGTTCTTCTCTGAGACTGAGGTCTTGTCCACATTAATGCAAAGCCCTCATACAAACTCGTCCACAATCATCTGAATCTTGACATGAATCAGTTTACATATGTTACTTTGGAGAAAGGACAGAAAGTATATGAGTGTCTTATCTTGTGTTTAAGCTGTGGCTATGCATCTGACTGCCTTTCTGCTCTGCTGAATACCCCAACCTGATGAGCTGTCACTGAAAATGCTGCTGCATCTGTAAGTGTTGATGTTGTTGTGACCATTTTGAACCAGCATAATCATCTCCCATCTCCCAGCGAATGTCACAACGCAACTGACCGTATAAAGGTGCGTGTGTGGGATGAAGATGATGACATCAAGTCCCGGGTGAAGCAACATTTCAAGCGAGAGTCAGATGATTTTCTGGGCCAGACCATCATCGAAGTTCGCACCCTCAGCGGAGAGATGGATGTCTGGTACAATCTGGGTATGTTATCCATTCTCACATTACATCTGAATATAATATATATTTATTGTCATACTGTTATGTTTAACAGTTTCTTGATACAGTCAAATATGATGTTCAGTATGGGCACAATAAACACTTGAAAACAAAAATCCTCCCAAACATTTTCTCCATATAAAAAGGTAATAAGACTCAAATGTTATGCTTTGTCCGAAAAAAAAAATTCACTATCAGTGAGTGGAAAATACACAGCTGCATTATCTAATACCACTGTAAGTACTTTCAATGAATACTTTCTGAGTCTTTGAAATATTAAGTGGAAAAAAAATATTAATAAGTCATCTCATTATTATTGTAGTTCTTTTGTTTTTGTCCTTGTTTTTTGGATCTGATAAAAAATTAAACTGTTGTGTGATAGAAAAAAAGTCAGAGGAACCAAAACCACATGATTCTGAGGAAAAAAATCTCACTAAGTTTTCAATTTTTCATATTTCTTATTTTTAGTTTCAGTACTAATATCAAAAGAAAAAATTAATATCACAGCAATGTCATGTTTGATGAAGTTGACCAATTACAATTACCGTATATGGGCCCATTTTCCTGTCCCCTATAAACACTTTATTGTTCTGTGTGAACAGCTTTAGGAGTAAATGCGGTTAAGCTTTGGTCATTGTTGTCATCCCATCCATGTACCAAGTGTAGTCTCCCACTCTTTCTGTTCTGATAGATCACTGGCTTCACCATGAGGTGAAGTCACTATGCTGCCTGAGGCTGAATGGCATTATAATGAGAGCTCCCACTTCTGTTCAACTGTTATGACTGGCGGGTGTTGCCTTTGTTTGCCTCTTTAGCTAAAAGGATGCAATTTGTGGTAATAGCAACCCCTGCCCACTGTTGCTTCTCTGTGCCTTTATAAAGTTTCACAATGAATGTTTAAACAGGCCTTTGCTGGTGTGGGTGTCCACCCCTCCAGCTGCTCTCCTCTCTAAGCCTCTTCAGATACTCTTCAGCTGGGCCGTTTGTATTTGTAGCACGATACTCTATTGCTTTGTTATGTTTTTATTTTTCACTTCCCTGTCACTTGACCAATTGACTGTGGAGTAATATTTCACTCATTTGACAAAAAAGAGATTAACTGAATGTGAGAGCGCAGAGGCAGGTCATTTTAAATCTCCACAGCTCTTCCATCATTTCAGTAGCTCTCATAGCTGTTTGTGTACATTTTTATCATTTGAATATAGCTGTAAGCTATGCTGCTTTAATTCCTCAGTGCTCCATATCTCTTATTTTTTATTGTTTTTATTTTTTTCAGGGTTTTTTCATTGTTGTTTTTTCAATGCTCTGCAGAGACAGAAGAGCAAATTTATGGTCCATATCTTAGGGCTCAGTAGATGCACAGCATCATCAAATACAAAGAAAACAGGGATTTCGCCAGAGGTGTCGGAATAAAAACTGTAGTTTGTCAGAGATGCTCCTTGTCAGTTTAAATTTCTTTTCATTTAATCTTATTAGATCCCAGTTGACTCTTTCCTCTCGGTTGTGTTTAACAGATAAAAGAACTGATAAGTCAGCAGTATCCGGCGCCATCAGATTAAAGATCAGCGTCGAGATGAAAGGCGAGGAGAACGTGGCTCCTCCTCATGGCCAGTACACATGTTTACATGAGGTAACCAGCATAATGTGATAAAGCTTAATGTGAGCAAATTTATTTCTAACTTCCATCCGGTCATTATCTTTGAGTAGCTAAGCGTTATCTTTGCAGACAGCTCCAGCTGCGATAAGGGCCATCTTCAGCATCTCATAAAATTCTCATCTTATCTGTTGTCCTACTTAACAGAACCTGTTCCACTACCTGACCGAGGTGAAGAGCGGCGGAGTGGTGAAGATCCCTCAGGTGAAAGGGGACGATGCGTGGAAGGTCTACTATGACGACGTGTCTCAGGAGATAGTGGATGAATTCGCCATGAGATACGGAGTGGAGTCCATCTATCAGGCCATGACGTTAGTACCACCCTGATCTATGGCCTTTTGCCTCAACAATCTGTCATTGTCTCATTGTGCAGAGTGGAAGAGAGAAGGGAACGAGAGAAGGAAAGTAGAAGGAGAAGAAGGAGTTGTAAAGATGTCTCCTCAGCAGAATCAGAGCTTGAAAGACGATTGAGTTCCTCCATCTGATTGATTATTTGTTGGTCTGCTGGAGAAAACTCTTAACCAGCCTTGGTCACATTGATCAGGGACACACATAAACAGCCTTGTTTTCCTCTTTGGCTGTCTCTCTGATCCACTGTAACCCTGTCCACGTGTTAAATGTCTATTACTCTGTTCCTGTCCACACACAGACAGTCACATACAAACACTCTACATGAAAAGTTTGAATCATTAAATATGGATCATCCGTCTTGTAGTTTACCAGTAACTGCTGCAGTTAAATTTTTGGGACTTTAATCATCCTCCAGATGCAGTAGATTTTCCTCCTTCCAAAGAATAAAATGCTGTCTTCATCATATCTTATGCCAGACACTGAATTAACTGTATTAAATGAGAACTTAGAATTTACCAAATGTAAATATTTAATAAGCTAAATTGTCTGCTGTCAGTGTTAGCCTGAAAATATATTTGTTTTTAAACACTTAAACCAAAAACTTAGTACGGTACTTGAATTGTTTGTCATGGCAGAGCAAGTGAGAAATGCAGTTCCGTACATGGTGTTTAAGGCCCCTAAATCTCTAAATAAAGGATGCAATGTTATTTTCTGAGGGCAAACAGAGTTGACAATCTACACAAACCAGGCAAGGTGGTCCCATCAACCATGCGTACAGGCCAGCATTTGTGTTCATCTCTCCTACCTCATAATTTCCTGCTCATACGTATTTTTTGTTTTTGTGAGATTAAATAAGAATAATTACAATGCTTTGACTGACATGGTTATGTGTTATACACATTAAGAACAATGTAATTTTACTAATGAAGCAAAATTACATTTGTCAATTTTGCCAAATACAGTTGTTTCTGTAAAATTTGAGACAAATCGCATCTTTTCTTTGCACCCCTTAACTTTTGTCAGTCATATCTTGACTTCTGTTGGATTTCATAAATCCAGTTAATGATAATTCATCATCATGATCTTGGCGTAAGCTGTTGTTTGAAAACCTCACATTATCACCATATTGCACTTTTGAAGTTTTCTACCACCTGGAGAATGCACTTGTTGGGCAGTCCCAGAAGCTGTAATTAGCGACTGCCAGTAAATTAGACACTAATTACACACAGATTGTGTTGGCAACTTGAATGGAAGGTGCAACTCAAATTTCTCCTTTCATGAAAATTCATATTCTCTGAATACCTGTACATGTATATTTCAGAGATGAAACAAATCTTTATTCTATATTACTCATTATAACATTTTGCCATGAATTTGGAAAAATAAATTGCCACCAAAAGACATTTAAGAGGGTTTTTATTTCTTTTTTCTATTGAGGTTTTCTGCTTTGCCTTGTTTCTGCATTTTAGAAAACTTTTTTTTCAATTTGACCACCAGACATATTTGATTTTCCCCTCAGCGGCTCATGTATCAACCTTCCTCCTTTCCCTGTAGGGCTATCAATGCATTGGCTTTCCAGTTAGCCCCACAAAGTTGCATTTAACAGTTTCTAATTCATCAAGCTCCTAAACATGTTGCATCAACAGTATCAGAGTGTCCCCACAAGAAATAAGTGCAGTCATTAGAACAATAGCTTGGATATATCATGAATATTATTAACATATTTGATGGTGCAGGGCAGCACATTGTGTGGAGTTGCTGGATGTTGGGTTGTTAGTATAACAGTGTGTCGCATATGAGGGATCTGGATGGTTATTAGAGTGCAGACAAGCGAAGCAGTAAGTGGCCTTATTACCAGCTTTATCAGCTGGAGTTAATGCTTTAGGCTTGAACCCTTTTTAAGCTTGGCATTTCTCATATCAGCGCTTATTATGCTTCATCAGGAATTTATGAAAGGCCTTACCTTTCCACTTTCTTCATCGTAGAACCTTGACTCCCAGTCACTCCTGACATGACGGCTGCATAAATCAAAGCAGCTGTGAGGATACACTTTCCCTCCTGTACACTCAACATACACAACATACACTCCCTTATGTTGTCTGCATGTCACTCCATCATCATACCCTCCCACCCCCAACCCCTCACCTCCTGCCCTGATTCTCTGTCCTCATTTCTCATAATCTTTTTTTCTTATTTCTCCCAGCTGTCTGAAGCTGTAACATGATATGTGAATGCATGCGTAATACATCTCATCCGCTGGTTAAAAAAAAACCCAGAGCAGGGCCACATTAGGTTATACAATTCCTGCTCTCTTGAAAATTGGCTCAAGAGATCCAGCTCTAAAAGCACCATGGGAATTCAGCGGATGCCATCATCACTCTCTTTGCATCACTCTCTTTGTTCGCCCAACCCCAAGTGCTCCTGGGTAATTTGGAGGCTGAAAGCAGAGTAATTAAATAGGCTCCCAATGAGAACATATTTGTGTTTGTGCAAGTGTGGTTGTGTGTGTGTTTATGTGTGTGTACATGGGTTCCATTTAGCAGGGGGAATAAATCTGAAATCATTATTCCACACAACTCTGTGGCTTTATGAAGCAATGACTCACTGAGCAAGATCTTCATTTTAAAATGTCTGTTTCCAAGCGTAGTAGCCACGTTTTCAAGACCAACGGTCAATGTTGCGCATCAAATATTTAAGGATATTTATGGTAATCACACAGATTACATATTCATCAAATATGACAGATTGCATGGAAATAAAAAGATTGCAAATTTTTGTTGCCCAACTATTAATATCAATGTATGCAAAGACAGATGCATAAATATTTTATTTTAGTTTTTTATGTCTTTTGAGGGTACCTCTGTATAAAACTTTTGACTTGATCAGTGTCAGGAAATTATTGTAGCAGCTCTTGCATTCTGCAGTTCACATTAGCCCTGAGGCCAGGGAAAATCTGTTTTTCCACTGATAGGAAGAAAAAGCATTTAAATAAATGGTCCCTTTGAGCTCTCAGGCATTTTTTTACTAAAGCATCCAACACAACCAGATGTTCTGTTGCTATCATTAATGCCAGAGGCTGATAAGAAAGTCAATGCGTGTGCTGTTTTACCATGCAATAAAGTAAACACAGAATATCTTACATGAATTTTACATGTGTTGTACGCTACTGTGAGGAATACAATAGGCATATTTGTTCTGTATAAATGAGAATGGAAAGAATGGCAGCCAGTATTTATGAAGGCTATACCACAAGTAATGCTGAATTATTATGACCGCGACATTCCGCATGACTTGTGAAGTGGCCGGATCAATTGTTTAGAGAAGTATCTGTTCTTCACTCATGCAAATAGAAGGAAAGATCATTGTAAAAACATGACTTGATTTGTAACTGATCAAAGCAAATGGTGAAGTTGATCTGAGCACTTACACCATGAGCAGAGATCTCTCCCCAGATAGCTGAACTCCCATTCACACGCTGACATGGAACCTGTTAGCTCACACGTGACTCCAAAGTGCTAATGAGCCAACACGAAGTTTAAATGCTTGGGACTTCCCCAACCATCAGTCAGACTGAAGGAGCCCGCTGCCTGGGAAAAGCAAGACCTGTTGCCTTTGCTATGTGCCTCAGACCCAGCACGTCCTGAATGACAGACATTCTACACAGATACACTGTGAGGTGTAAAAATCACAATTAAAAAGCAGCAGAGACAGGATGAAAGGAAACAAGATTTATTTCAACAGAATACATCATTTTCAGCTGTGCCAGCCTCCTGTTTCTGCCTATCCTCTGGGAAGAATGACTTCAGTCAGCACCATGTAGAGCTGAGATCTAGTTTTTCCAGAGCATATGTATTTGAAATTAACCTCGGAGGGAAACACTTATAATATCACTCAAAAATGCCATGCTGTATTTTGTGTGTGTGGTATCCATTGCAAGAACAGTATTTTATTTCTCATCCAAAAAAAGGATTCCTTGATTTACTTTCACACGTTGTACTCCATCTACTACACTGCAGTTTCATATCGTTGGAAGTTCTGGTTATACAGCTTTGATTTATAACATCATTTGTTATGGTCACAGAAGACCCTTTCTCTCTCTTTTTTTTACTTTCTTTTTATTCATGAATGGGGCAGCAGACTACTTATGTCCCAACCCTTCTAATAGAGGTAATTATCTGGAACATTAGTCTCTTCATAAGCAGCAGTCCCAAGGTGAAAATAATAAAGAAATACACTTATGATATATTCAAAACAACTAGCTGGTCAAAGCAGGATGGGGGATATTTTTGAGTAATATGTTTAAATATTTCTAAGCTTTGTTGTTCAGCAACCCTGACTCTAAGATTTCTTAGATTTTTATCAGGGCATCTTAAGTTCTTCAGCCTTCTTCCCTCAATTGCGAGAATTAACGTTTTCTGTGTGTATATGTGTTTTTCCTCAGAAAGACATAATGTGTTACTCTCTTACACGGTGAGCAGCCTTCTGTAGAGTGGTAACTATTTATTCTCCTCTGCAGGCATTTCTCTTGTCTGTCTGCCAAATACATGTGTCCCGGTGTGCCAGCAGTGATGAGCAACTTGCTTGCTAATATCAATGCCTACTTTGCCCACACGACTACCACCACCACAACCACTGCCTCTGCTTCTGACCGCTTTGCTGCCTCTAACTTTGGGGTAAGTACATCTATTATTATCTTGCTGTCTGATAAAAAGTTTTTAAATATTTATTTACTAATGTATAATATCCAACATTATTGACATAACTATTTATGAGATTTTTCTGAGGATTGAGCTGTTAAAATTCTCAGAAGTCTGGCTTTCCATTTTAACCTTTTTAATAAGCTAATGTTGAAAGACCTGGGTTAATATGTATTTGTCAGCGATCCAAGTTTTCGGTCTAGCTAAACAACTAAATTTGGTTCCAAGAAGGATGAATGAATTACCGCTGGCAAAAGAAAGACTCAGACCATGCAGTGCTATAAATTTTTGTCCACAGTTCTTTGAGTGTAAACTGAATGATTAATCTTTCCTAACAGAGGGAGAAATTTGTCAAATTGCTGGACCAGCTGCATAACTCACTGAGGATCGACCTATCTAAATATCGGGTAAGAAATTCTTACATGTGGTGTGAGTGTGCATATATCTGTGTGTGAGTTGGAGAATAGAAATAGAAATTGTTATTGAAATATCCATACTTAAGGGGACATGTTTGCATTATCTTTTGCTACTACTACTATTATTATTACAACCATTAACACCTTCATAAAGCAGTTTTCTATTTATTTATAACACACTGTCTACTATGTACATGTGGCTGGAATACGGCTGCATTTTTTGCATGTACCACCTGCACTTCAAAGACTGTAGTCGACTGGACTCACTTTTTTTCTTCTGTCTGTATACTGTATCTGGAAATGACAGGATGCTCTAAATGCCAAGTTTGGAGGTGTTAAAATTTTTGCATTAAGATTAAGTACATTAAATGTCATTGTAGATGTAGTGATGTTAGTAAAAGGATGTCATTTGATAATGTCCCATTTGCCACCTTCCTACCCCGTATTAATACAAGAACTAAAATTGCATTACTGGTATATGGTAAAGGAAGTGAACAGCAAAAAATGGGGAAAAAAGCAAATCTATCTGTGGTTTTAACTAATAATCTATTACATAAGCAAGTCAAGTTCTTCGACATTACATTTAGAGTCATTCTTTATATTTTGACAGTTCAGCTGCAGTATCATCATTAACAGCTCATTATTAAGGCGTACACACTGCTGGAGCAGAGAATAGTATGATGGTGCATACCCTGGAGAAAAAGAGAAACATCTGAACATGACAGTCCTGCTGTAGTGAAACAGTATTTCCAGTAGGAATAGCCAGGAGCCGCTAACTGGTTATCAGGGTTAAGATTATTTATGAGAACATCATACCATAAGATTATCTACATCTCTAATATCTACTATCTCTGAATGACTTAATCCAGGGCAAGAGCCATCTTAGTCAATATTAAGGGCTTTTATTGATTCTATGGTTCAGTGTCAGAGTTATTGACCCAGATCTATTGTATAATTATTTCGGACTCTACTTGTGACAGTGTTAAATTGGTTTGCAATTTCATGAAATGTGCTTCCAATGTTTTGTCTACCCTAACTCTTAAACTCATGTGGGGAGGGTTGCTAGTATAGTATAAGAATAGGAGCAGTAAAATGCCATCACCCAGTGGGATTGCTCTCACTTGTTGGCCTGTACTTCCTGTATAATGGTACCGGTTCATTTGTCCTGGTTGTTTGTTCAGTGATTGCTGAAGAATGAGCCTCAGGCAGCAACTCTCTGAGCTTAATTGCAGTGCCTTTTGCAGAGTTTTCTGGTTGACTTGTCTCAGCATTACCCTGGAAGGTGTTCGATGTCAGCCGCTGTCACCTTTCTGTATTATTATGATTCATTGCCTGGCTATTTGGTGTGACCACACCCCTACCATGACACAATTGTCTTTGACGTCATGTTTGTCTCATTGACAGGCGCAATGTACCTCCCGAGGTTAAATCATGTCAGTGACATGATTGGGTATGAAAAGAGCATCCTGGCTGATATTCAGGCACTTAGATAGCAATGCTTAAAGGTAAAAACCCTGGCACAATTCTGATTGGGAAATGACTGCCTGAGCTTAGAAAAAACTCTGAAATCCTTTATGAATGAACAGGTTTCTCACCTTCTCCTTCACCTTCTCACATTTCAGTGTGAAATACTGTATACTCCCACCAGCAAGACTAAATTTGAAGATGAATGGCTTAAGTTTGTATTCATTCATGTTTTACAAAGATTTTAACCT
>JAVQJG010042437.1:0-17046 GCA_036024015.1 Craterocephalus amniculus | reverse complement strand
GCGCAGACAGCTTGGTGGCGGCGCGGCGCGTTGGCGCAGGTTGCTAAGCGACGGAGCAGGAAGAGTAGTATTTTATGAACTTGGGTCCGTCCGAGAAAGTAGTGACCCTTTCAACAACGCAGCAAAAGTGTTTAGCTCTCATCTCCTGAAGAGGAGGAGGAGGGGGGGGGGAGACGAGCAGAGCGGCAGTGGGGGAAGACTAGTTGCTGATCTCTCGCCATGACTTGCGAGATCTCTGTACACCAGCATTGTGTGTCACAGAGTTCAGGACACTGTGAAATAATGAACACTTTTTCCTCCATGGCTGCGATGTGTGGCACTGTTCAGTTGGAATCCCTGTGACCACATTTTTTTTTCCTGAACTGGCCTTTCCCATTGGACGCGCTAGGATGTCGTCACAGCGCGCTGCGCCCGAATTAAAATATTTTCAATTCAAGCGCAGCGGCGCCTGCCGCCTTGCCGCACGGCAAAGCGTTGCGCCTGTCGCCTTGCCACGCGGAGAGGCGGCAGGCGCCCCCCTTGCGCGCCGCTTAACCCCGCGTTCCGCGCAAACGCCCTTGCGCGGGGGTAGCACATACACAATGAATGGGTTTGCCGCCCACTGCCGCCGCTTGCCGCGTTTGGTGTGTATAGGGCCTTTATGGTGGAAGAAAAATAAGGTGCTTGTCTACAGTTTCTATTTCAGCAGGTGCATGAGTTAATTTAGAGTAAATTGCATATAACTGTTAACAGATTTGTAGTTAAAATGGCGATCAAAATGACAGTGTTGTCATCTCTGAGTGAATAAATACTTAAAAGACAAAAAGAAAGTTATTGAGACATATGTGCCCCAGTTGTGCGGTGAGAGAAGTATTCACTTTTTTTGTGCACAGACAATGGACTTACAGGATATCTTTTGGGTCAATACATGTGACTGATGTACAGAAAATATAAATATTCACAAAACTCCCTTTCACACGCTCCCTTATTCATATGGAATGCCAGTTGTAACAGATAGTTGAGATGAAGATGCCAGGATCCCAGCAGCGCTTTAAGAATTAAACTGCGGGGTACAATACCATGTGCTGTTTTGTGTGTTTGTTCCCAGAAGCTGTCATAATATGATCAGCAGTGGGTGGCATCAGAGGAGACACACATATCTGCAGACACTGATGTGTTTCAAAGAAGAGGTTTGAATAGAGAAGACAAAAAAAACTGAGATAAAACATAGGATTCCTTTACACACACATTGTTTTAACATCCATGTGCCAAATTACCCAGCCACCTTTTCTACCCTCCATTTATAGAGAGAAGAATGAAGGAAAAGGTTGGAAAGATTTTTTTTAGGGCAATTAAAACAGATGAAGGAAGCTGCATGAAGATAGACAATCAGCAGATAAAATGAGGGGTGAAATCGCAAACATGGAGCAAGATGCAGTTTGTTCTTAAATGCCACGTGTGATTACTACACTCCAGCCAAGATGCTTTATATGTAACTCACATAAGTGTGTATGTAGGCTACATCTTGTTAGCACATCTTGCAACAGCACATGCTCATGCAGATGTGACTCAGGTTGACTGTAATTGAGCTCCTTCATCAGCGGAAGGGAAATGAGCTGTTTTCTGTTAAATTTATTTAACAACATTGGAGCTTGAATGAGGAAAACAGAATGCTGCTCAGACTCTACCACGGATGAAATCTTGTCTGATATGGCCTCCTGTTTTCACATGTGCTTTGGGGCTTTCTCTTATTTTATTTTGTTGCATTAAAAGAAGCCTGTAGAAATAAATATAAACTTAAATGCTAATATTTTGTGAAAAAGACTGGTGAAATTTGATTAAGACGTGTAAGAATTATCAAATGTCATTAACAGGCTTTATAATAGAAAACATTTCTTGCACAGTTAATTTCAAAGGATTTAAGAGAGATAAGAGCGTGATGTCAACTGTTTCTTCATCCAAAAAATGCATGACTTAAATCCGATTATTACATTTTGGTGGTTCTTATATTCATATTCCTGCATTGCAAACTTACTGGTAACTACAAGAAAGTTTCAGTGACTGACACTGAGCCTCACTGTAACCATAGTGACTGACAAATCTGCCTGCCTACGCATGGAATGAGAGGAGAGAGAAAACGACACGGTGCAGCTTTCAGGAATTTCAGACAGGGATTCCTCAGAGCAAAATTCATGGGAATCAATTACAGCTTAATAGACTTGTGGATATTTCACTCGTTCCCCATGACTGATTGAAAAAACCTGCACAACATTTATTATCTCATCATTTTTTATTGCACTTTTCTTGCATGGCTATGAACTTGTTTTCCACATGCTGTACACTGTATGATTGGGATTGTAAGATGAACATTTGGTTACACCTGCTTATCATTTTCTTTCAGAGTTTAGACCACACCTGCAGTGAGATACACCACTTTTATTCCCTGAGGCCAGAAAGGACCAAAGGCACTTCTTGTATTACTTTTAACCATGTTTAATTAAACAACTTATCACCTTCAGATTGAGCCCGATTAATGCCTTGAATATTTGGATTTTACTGCTGTTAAAATCCCTTATAAATATTTTATCATTGGGATATAGTTTTTAACAGTTTCAGTGAAAACAAATTGTATTTAGTCAGCGCCCAGCAATTTGACAGCAGCATCACCTGCCAGTTTTTCAGCTCTCCAGTCATCCATACAATTGACTCATTCCTCCACCACACCTTAATTTTTTTTAAACAATCCATTTCAACAACTAGACATGCAGAAAGAAACACATTCAACTATTTTGTCACGTTTCCCCCCTAATCAGACAGGAATGAGACATGGAGGGTGCAAAGGATTACACAGATTCTGTGACAGACACACGGATGAAAGCAGAAGACACCTATGGAGTTACATAAGAGCCTCAAATAGATGCTGGAGTGAAGAAATAGAGGTGAGAGCATCAGAACAAGCAGGAGTAGAGGAAGTTTGATTTGCAAAGAGGAGTTTAAAACAGGGGAGGAAAAAGGAGGAGAATGAGAGGCAAAAGTAGGTGATGATTGCAGCTGAATGTTCAAAGTTGAGGCAAGATGGAAGCCAAGGGATGAGGTGTGGAAGGATCAGATGAAATTAGATGAAATGTGAGAACAGTTAGGGAAGTTGTTTCTGCCATCAGGAATAACTTGGTGCTGCAGATTTGGAGTTTGAATAAATAACAGAATTAACCATCATATATATTTTTTATAAGAAAAAGAAATTTGAAGAATCATGTTATTAACAAACTGATGAATAATTATCAAGTTTTAATCCAATGCAAGGAGTTAGTTCTGAAAAAAGGGAGAAAACAATCAGCCTATCTGGAGATGCAGAATAATGCAACTATTTTCTTTATGGTTATCTTTTGGTCAACTTGCAAATTTATAGTCAGTATATCTACTAATTCTTTTACAGATTTTACTGCAGTGAAATTGAACCAAAGCAGTGAAGCTGCAAGTGAGTAAAAAAGAAAGAAAGAAAACCGACATACTGAACTGCAGAGTCATCTGTGCTCTTCATCACTGTGTGCACCCCCCTCAATATGCATAGGGTTCATGTTCTCTTGGTCTGCTGAAAGAAAAACTGCTCAAAAGGCCACTTACTGGCTTTCTTTAAGCGTACATCAGTTCACAAAGGGAGACTACACAATAGCCATTGGATTTGACTAAATCAAACTGCAGAAGTATCATATTAACTTTGGCAGAGCTATTGATTTTGGCTGTAATGCCAAAAAATGCAAAGCTATCTTTTAAACTGAATCTCAGCAAAATCAAAGTCTCAGGTCTTTTTGTGCATCATGCATAAAAGCTTGAAGTGCAAGTAGAAGGCATGGAAGCTGCTTTGAGTGAATTGTAACAATTCCAACATTGACTTTTTATTTCCAAACTTCCAAAGTTGACATCTTTTTCTTTTTTCTTTGACCTTTGGTGATGATCAACAGGTCTGAGAAGTCTGGGTTCTGACTCTAGAGCAGTTTTCACCTCACATTATATACTAATAGCAATTGTTATAAACTTTTTTAGTGATCATGGTTCAGTTAGTGAAGTTGTACTTCATATTAATGTTTACTCTCAAGCCTCATTGCTCGTACTAATAGCAAAAAATAAATAAAGATATGTATTTTTAAAAAAACAACCTTAAACTTGAATCTATACTGAGTCAGATGGAAATGATGACTGGGTCAGTGGTCTCAGAGTGTTTTTGCAGTGCTGCTCCAAACAGTTATGAACACTGACACACTTCATACTTTAGTCTTTAATCATGCCAATTGCTTTGTTACATTTTCTGATATTAGTCCTTTTTTTTGGCTCCTTTGTCTCTTTGTCTGTGCTGAACTCTACCTCAGGTGCTCCCTTTACAATTTTTCACATTTCTTCATAGTTCTTGTCACCAGAAATCTTTCTGTTGGCAGGCAGCAGAGGAGGGAAGTGGAGGGGTAGGAGGATAAGACCAAGCTCCATTCATCATTGCTAAAATGAGGGGGTGGTATGAGAGAGTTACTGAGTTTGCTCTGCTGTGTGAAGACTTCTGACTTCAGCAGGGAGTGGAACAGACAGGACATGGGGTGTAACAGTTTGTGAACAGTCACTCAAGTCTCTTTTGTGCCTTTCAGTGGCTCAGCAGATTGTTTTGGGTGTTCCATTGACTCATACAGAACATATTTTTTGTCCATTTTGGTTACCATAAGCAACAATTCTAAACTTTTTTTTTTTAACTTCAAAGAAGTAAAAGAAAAACAAATGGCGCAAATCATGGTTGCAAATCATGGAACTTAAGTAGAGGCGATTATCAGACACGCTTCCATAAACGAATCGTAAAAGGACAATCCACAAAGGGGAAAATCTCGCTGACAGGGCTGACGTATGGCAGACAAGTGTTGCTGACTGAGGAAGCAGAACTAGTTCAGAGGAGTGGAGCGGAGAGTGTGACAGCAGGAAGATGGAGTTTTGTGACTGGAGTGTGAGATGGTGTGGAGGTGGGAGACGCACACAGTCTCCAAGAGTAAAAGATCTGAGGCGCATGGGAAGGGAAAAAAAGAAGCTGACAGGTCAAACAACAGAAGAAAAACTAGGCTTGAGTGAGTCTCTTGTTACACCAAAACAGCAAATTGAACAATCTGAATAACAGGCCAAGGCATGCATCAGAAACAAGGTGTTACATGTAAATTAATTGGTAACAATAGTGGATTCAAATATACACATAACAGAAATATAAACAAACCAACCAAGAACACACAAGGACTACCAGGGCCATGACAGGCTCAGTGTTAAAAACTAATAGTGTTTCTTTAATCTCTAATACACGTCTTCCACTTATCCACTCAAGAAAATGCTGAGAACTCAATTTTAGATTTTCCGGCAGCTACTTTATTTCATTCCCACTTGGGGGCCTCTCAGTACAGCAGTAATCTGCTGGTTTCCAGACAGCCGGCCTGGTGCTCCAGCATCATGCTGTTATTAAAAAGTTAAGACTTGATTCACTTTTGGGTCTTGCACCTTGCACAAACATTAGTCTTTGCTTATGAGTGTCCAAATGATATCTCTCATGGGATATGAGCTCACTCAGTTCATGTCCATTACAAAAAATTTGAGTAGTAGCTTTTGAAATTCAATTTTCTTGGCATTCTGGAAAATAAATGAAGGGAAAGGTAATCAAAGCAAGACAAACTAGGGATGTGATTGATTGTGTCCTTGACCTCAGGACATATTTGGTAAAATGTTGCAAGCTCAGGAAGAATTAATCAGGAATTTGCTCATCATGCAGTGTATACTGTTATTGTGAAGCTATAATGGTGTTAAAAAATAAGTCAATTTTAGGGGGGGCACCAGGGATAAGGCCATGGTAGTGGAACCGTGACCTGCTTTAAGCAGCAAATACTTAATTATCTCAAGTTTCTTTACAAAAAATAAAGATAAACTGTCTTAAACTGTATGCAAATAAAGCCTGGTTGCTATTTTTAGGACCATTTTTCATTACAAATCAGCATTGAGAGAAACCTTGATAGTCATGGTATGCATCATGAAAAGATTTATTATTTCATTATTTCCAAATGTGTCCCCATTGAGTCCCATTCTGATGCTCAGCTCAGAGACTCTGAGCCAGTTTTGAAAGCAGAGGGTTGCTACTAAAAAATATTACCTTTGGAAATGGAAACTTTCTGAACTCGTAAAGATCAAGATGGGTGGTTTAAACCTTTTCACGATCGGATCAGCAGGAGAAACGAGCCATGTAAACACTCATTCTGATTGTTTCTAAGGTGCATGTTGTTTCCATGCATGCTTGAACCGCATGGTGGTCAGATGATGGAATTTGTTGCAGGGAGGACTTGACAAAATGATGGCTAAACAGGAGTGGACTGTGGCAGTAAAAAGACTTTTGTTGAAAACTAAAGAGTAGAAGATTATTTGGGATCTCGAAGGTTGGGAGGCTCAAAACAGAAAATAAATCTTCATTTGAAATTGTGTGCATTGTGCTCATCAAAGGTAACAGGGCATGATCAGCTCTGGTGGCTGCTGAGCAGACTTAGTCCATCACACACGCACACGATATAAACTGTGCTTTAGCATGACAATATGGTGAAGGACGCTAATTAAAGGATGTGTTTTAATAACATTATAGAAATGCTTTGTCAGATTGGAGAAATACATAAAAAGTGAGCCTAAAACATGAATATAAGCTTAAAAAGCAGAGTAAGTTACTCTTTCACATTGCTGTTTAAGGTTGGCTTTCTGCACCCTGTAAAGTAGCATGAATAATCACCAGCTGAATGTGTGTTCATAGTTAAGAGTTCACAAATTTAATGTCTTTATTTCACAAGTGGAAATTCCTGACTTTAATTTAACACCATTTGGACACAGAGGATGTTAATTAACTAGGTTCTTCCTCAGAGTAGCACACGATGTGAGCTCGACTTCCAAAAACGATTGTGTCTGGGCTCAACACATTCTCAGCATATTCTGAGTGCATTCACGTTCGATCATTATAGCTGTTGACTTCATCAGGTGTGAACTTGGTTTGATTTTAACCTTCACAGAGCATGCCGTGCTCCAATCAGCTCCTCAGTTCTTCCTCTGTCAGACTTTTAGCACATCTATTTGTCATTTTGATGTAAACTCCATATTGCAGTGTAGATGAGTCAGCCTTTGCGAATTATAAATTCAGGTCAACCATTGAATGAGGTGCTAAAAGTCTAGACTGGAGGTTTTTGTTGAATAAGTTCCAAAGAGCTGACTGTTGAAGTGGAAACAAGCTTTTCATTGGTGGCACGTTGAATTAGTAGACTCAGTCAGGCCAGGGGGAGGAGAGCATGACTCAGGGAGGAGAGGAGGAGTTGGGGTGGAGCTGTTATCACACAGCAACACCTGGACCGAGGACAGACAGGATGGGAAAGAGAAATCAGTCAAACACACATACTAAACCTGTGACATACACACACACACACACACACACACACACAAAACTCAAGCCATCCAAAGCACATGCAGATATGATATGAACTGTATTTGTTTATCCATTTTTCTGCAGCTCGTAAAGGTCATTGTGGCTATCCTGTCATTTCTGATTCCCTCTTAATTAATCTTTCTGCAACTCCCACTCTCTCTTTCCCCCTAGCTCTCTCCGTTTGTCCATTTTGTGTCATTTATTCATTTTAGACATGCAACATGTTCACATGTTACTCAGTTTCTTTGAGTATTTCTATTTTTCTCTGACTTGTGATGTTTTTCTTTACCCTCTACCAGTATTTCCAGTTTGTTTTAATCTACGGTCGCAGAAGCTGCTTTTGTTTTTGTTTTTTAGGTCAACACACTTTTATCTTTGAGTCTTTTTTTGATTCCTCACTGAAAACAATAAAAATGAAACAGAGATGCAAAAGGTGCAAAAACAACATGAAAAACTTGTTAACTTCTTGATAACTTAACTTGATCTTATTCATTTTCTTTTTCTTTCCAATGAGATATATGCTCCCCGTACCCTCAGCCTCCTTTCTCCTCGTATTGTCAATGTGTCCTGACAGCTCACAAGCCTGGAGACTAATACTCATAGTATTGAAGCTCCAGCATCCGATTCAGCTGTTCATGTTGAAATGTTTGAGAATGAGTTGGTGTGTGATGCATCCTCCTGACAGCACCTCTCATATATGGACAAAAAAACTGACACGTGACATGTACTGCTGCTTCATTCCCTTCTAGAAACACACTCCAGACTTCAGCTGCCCTGTTATCATTGAGTCTCTGCTCCAAGCTATGATCGCAACTGTTGTTGACATGTTTATTTGTTTGTTTTCCCTGCCAACTACTAGCTTGGTTTCTATTGTTGCAGCCCTGGGAGACCTGTGATTTACTTGTTAGACTAAAAGATGGTTGTGTGTCTGTATGCACATGTGCGTGTGTGCCTGTACAATGTTTGCCAGTTTCATTGTGTAAGTGCAATGGATCCAGTTTTAAAACTGAACTACAATTGAAGTGATTTGTCCTCTTTCACTGAAATTGGAAGCTCTAATTGATCAATACTAGGCAACACACATAAAGATATACCCAGACTCCCATGATGATTAGCTCCTTTGCTGCAACCTTTCACTTAGAAAGGATGAGGTACTTTTGGAATTTCTCCATTCATAATGTATGAGAGGCTGAAGTCTTGGACTATTGCATTTTTTATCTTTTCATCCACATGAAGCGCTTGCAGCTTTATCACATTGTTGAGTAAGCAGTTCTCAATGAATGTGGCCTATATTTTCTGGGGTTAGAATTCTTTCCACAGAAATTGGTCTCTTGTTCATTACTCATGTTGGTGACTCCTGGCAGCCAGTCAAAGTGGTTCCTAACTGACTGAAACGATCCTGTAATATCGAAGTAGAAGCCACGAAAAGAGCTTTTCCAACTGTCAAGGTACAATAGTAGCTGAGCCTGTTGATTTTAATATCTTTGTCATTGGACCATCATTGGACCATCTTTACAAAAGAGTTAATTCCATTAAATATTTTTTTAGGCCTGAACAATTAAATCAATACTTAATCATTTAATCATATGAACCAGAATTTTGTGCAAATGTTTTTGATTGTTGGACAGTGAGAAATATGTGTTTCAGTTCCATAGAACCTCCATGAAATAATGTGCTAAGAAGTAATGAGCCCTCTGCTGTACATCCTTGATACACCTTCATTTGAGGTCGGCTACCAAAAAACACAAATTACAACAAAAATACAAAAAGAACACAAACTGCATGTCCAGTAAAACATATCAAGTTTCTTCCATTGCAAACCACTGTTACTAACACATGGAGCATCAGCACACCCCATAATGCAATTCAGTCTAATTTCTTCTACTTCCTTGTTACTACTGGGTTTCTTTCACTCTAATAAAATAAGTAAAACTTGACTGCTAAAGCAGTTTTCCAGCTTATTGCAAGAGATACAGCAGATTAGGGATGGTAGTCATTAAGGATTTATCAATACTACTACTTTTATCGGTACTCCTTATCGGTTCGGTACTTTATCGGTGCTATTATCAATACTTTGTTTTTACTAATAGGGGGAAAAAAAGGGTGGGTTGAACATTAATTTATTTTTAAAATTTGGAAACAGCCAAGCACAGAATATAAAATAACTATAAATAAATAGTAAAAAATAAATAACTTTTAAAAAACAGATGCCAGATTATTTAGGGGATGTAATACGAATTTTGTCTCATTTTAAACACTTTTACTAACTTTTGCTACAGCAGCTAGCTGAGGCTTTTTCTTTTTATTGAGTTTGGTTGAACAACTACCTGGCTAATTACCACCACCTAGTGGTGGGAGGCTGTGATGCAACTGAGCTACTAGTGCAGCCTTCATGGCAGCGCTTCTCTGCAAAATCAGATAGCAAGGCAAACACGTGAGAACAACATTCCCCCCTCCCATCAGCCCCATGTCATGTGTTCTTGTTAAGGAGGGTTACCAAATCATGTCTAGCTTGAGTTAAGTCTCCTACAAAAAACAAAAAACAACTTAAATCCTGTTAAGACCACCGATAAGGTAAAAGCTTATCGGTCCACGTAGAGCATCAGACTGTGCCCCGGGGCCGTTTTGATACCCAGTTTCGGTACCCATCCCTACAGCAGATCAAGGTCTCAGTGGTCTTGTCAACCTTCTGAGACTTCATCTCCTGTCCTCTTTTTGGCCCAATCACTTGCATCCACTCTGCTTTCCTTTACAATCAGACCTTGGCAGGTGGATTGGGTTGGAGTGAGGTAACAACTTCTGAGAGCTACCTCTCACAGTGTGAAAGGCAATATGTCAAGTGAGTCAAAAGAGTTATGTAAAAAATATTGTTTTATGTGGAATATCTTTCAGTTGTATCAGGATATATCGGAAAAAGTAGTTTAATTGACTGTTATTGCTTTTTGATACTCATCAGTTACTTGTCCCTCTGATGCATGAATTATTAAAAAAGAGCTCCACATTTTTTCTACTGACATGCACAGTTATATCTCCCTGTATCTTTAACCTTATCTGGCATATTAATTGTATCTATACAAAAGTAAGCATTTAAATCAAAGGACTAAATAGTGTAGCTTCCAACTTACTTTTTTGTTACTGAACAAAATACAAAAATTTAGCTATAAATACCCTTACGATTAGCTTCCCATCTCAACCTTCCTTTCAAGTGGAATTTTGTTTTATGTTAAAAATAAAATTCCACTATCTTGCAACACCAAAACTCAAATATGAAAAAGAGGAAATAAAACACTTAAGTGTATTATGCATCAGTAACTTTCTATGTAAATTCGGAGGCATTCTCCATTTCTCTGATTTGAACTGGTCAAATGCTTAAAGTCTGTCCTAAGCAGTTAGTCTCTGCCTGCTAAACGTGATCAGTAGCTGAGTCGCTTGTTGCTACACCGCTAATCTAGGACGGGAGCCCAGAGGACAAGCTTGAGGCTTTTACAGCAGCCAACAACCCACCACTATTGTTTGTGTCTTTGTTTACAGAAAAATATGTCGTCCTAATCCCATGTGTGGTGGGAAGGTACGTGGGCGGTTCGATTCCATGTGTGAGGATTTTTTATTTGAAAGAAATCCAGTATCCAAACATCAAGACCTGCAGATTATGTAATCGATGTCCTGCATAAAAATAAATACAGTGGTGGCAGTTATGAATGTCCCTTCACATTTCTGCATGTGTTGAAATGTTTACTGTGTTAATTTTCATCTGTCGGTAGAAAAAATTGCGTCTACTAAGAAACAGTAAGAAGTTGGTGTTTTTGTGATGATGCAATCGGAGCTTAGTGTATCAGATGAAAATGTGCACCTGCTGCAGTAATGCAGGTCTGAATCATGATTTTAAAATTCAGATTATTTTATAATAATTTCTGGGATACATTCAGCCATTCTTTCCACTTTCACAGCAGCTCCCTGGACTGCATCTAATTTTCAGCTAATCGAGAATTGCGACATTTGCATTCAACTTCTTTTGTAACATCCAGTGCACCTACTGTAATTTTTTTTTTCGGATCTTATTGGGGCAGTTTCAAATCTTTATGACTCTGCAGGACCGATGTGGGATGGAGGCATAAGGAGGGATTTCTATAATGGTTATCCCTGCAGGGCTGGTACTGCTGAGGACTATGCTGAGCAGCAGCGTAAAACAAAGAGCAGATCTTGAGCAGAAGGCAACTGACGGCATTTCCCTCATTCATATATAACACATGAGTGAAGACCAACCAATGTGCACACAAGCGTGTGTAAGCACTCATACCCTGAGCAAGAAAGCATGAAATAGACGTTAACATGGTTATTTATGTCGTATATGCTGAATCCAACAGAAAGCAAATAGTCATATACATCTATTCTTATATCCAGAAGCTTTCATCATTATTATACAATAATAACACCTGTAAAACATAGCTAACTGCTTAGAAAAAGAGGCAGTTGTGGTATGTGTGGTGCCAAGAGATGCTCTTTCATACTGTGCAGAGGTTGATTGAAATATACAGGAAGCACCATGTTATACTTATTTGTTCTTGTTTGACATTAAGTTAGGGTTTCTTCTTAACATTTAACATGTTTTGGTGATTGTAATTGTTAGGATTCTGCAAAGATGAGGACCCAAATGCACGACTCCAAACAAGAAGATCCGTAACAAAAAAGGTTTAACTCAGGCAGGGGTCGGTACACAGGTGAGCAGTCCAGTAGCCAGGCAACAGTATCAAAAAGGGGTCAGGCAGAGACGGGAATCCGGGAGAGATTAGCAGAGATCATACACTGGAATATCAACTAGGCTTGGAAAAAAACACACAAGACGATCTGGCACTGGAATGAGGGCAAGGAGCAACTTAAGTACACAGGAGGAGCAACAGGTGATACACATTAGGGTAATCAGGTAGGGAAGGAAGGAGGAAGACAAGTTAACACAAACGCCTAGGTGAAGGGAGAAACCAAAATAAAACAGGAACAAAGCAATTTAACAAAATAAAATCCCAATGAAGGACACGGACCTAACAGTAATGCTGAAACTGGAAATTTTAATCCATTCTTTCAGAAGAATCAAATATTTTGAGTTTAGCTTATTTGCTGTTCCAAAACACATAAGGGATGTTCAGTTATGGACAAATCTGGAGATTGTAAGTGTCAATACAGGTGGTCCACATCCCTGCTGTGATCTTTTTGCCAGTTTAGTTTTGTGAACCAGCCTGTTATTGTTCTGGAAGATAGCAAGTTTGTCAAACCCCTGGCTACCCAAGTTAAGCATATTTTCATAGATATAACCCAGATTCATCATCTAAAGCTTCTTTAGAAGCAATGACAGTTTTGAGTCTGAAAATAACTAATAACTAATAATAATTTTGACAGCACTGTGGCAGGATTTGTAATAGTTTCTTTTTATTTATTTAAAAATAATAAATTGATTCTATTTTTTTAATGTAATTTATTTTACCACTTAAATGCAGTGGTTCAGTTTGAAAAAAAGGAAAACAGAATTATTCCTACCCTGCTATTAAATAAGGAAAAAAATAATCTTTCACTGAAATGAGCTGAAACTGAAAGAAGTAATAATATATAAAAAAGAAAAGTTATTTTTTAAAATTGTGATGTAATAGAAATACTTCTTAAAAAAACTACCACAAAAATGAGAAATTCATATTTTGCATGACTCATAAGGTAATATTTTGTAGAACAATCATTTGAAGCAATCAGTGCAATCAGGTGTTTTCTGTAACTCTCCATCAGACTTCTGCACCTGTTGGCAGGTATTCTGGCTCATCAGCAAAATGCTCTCATTAGTCCTGAATATTTTTTCAACTCAATTAAATAAAGAAAAAACAAGTCTTATTTTACTAAATTATAATTTAGCCAATTAATATTTATTGCTTTTTTCAGTCTCCAGTGTTTTGAATAACTATTAAAAATGTAGCCTTTTCTTTAATGGAGGGTGGGAATAATATTGCAGACAAATGCAGCCTAAGTGATTTTTACATGAGAAACCGCATCATTTTCAGCCTGTTATACTCTTTGTTTGCGGTTATGTTTATTTTTCCTTAATGAAAATGTTTCTCAATAAAACTTAATAATTTTCTTTGTGACCATAGCCAGACAGCTATGGGAAGTCCATTGGTGTCTTCAAAGTTCTTCCATTTCAGATTGGGATGTTTTGGGGTATCTGGAAAGCTGATGTATATAAGATTCTCTTGGGTCATGGCTTGGTTTTCACTTTGAAACTGTATATGTTAGGTTTGTTCCTTTTCTAATTTTGTTTAATAAATACAGTTAGCACGGTTAGACTTAGGCAGATGGAAGAAGCCCCACAAGGATCAACGAGATATAGGATGTCCCAGCTTATGTTGAAGTCATAACAAAGGGTCTGAAAATTCTGCAAGTGGAATATTTTAATGCTAGTGTTGATTTTTCTTCTTTTGCTTTTTCATTGTGGAGAATTGCTTGAAGACTTATGTGAGAAAAATTAATGCATCAAAAACCAAACTAAATATGAACAACTTGAAGGGGTCTGAAATAGTTCCATTAGCATTAATTCTCCTGATATCTTCTTAAGTCATTTTCCCTTTTTTCATGGCATTCTGCTTTTAACTGTACAGCAACTACAACAGCAAGCAAGCATATTAAACCTTTCATGGCTTTTTGAGATAAGAACGTATGATCTGAAGGCAGTACCAGACATTTTATTACTTTAAATCAGCTTTTTATTGCTGCTGTTGACAGAAACTTATTAGGGATTGTTTGTTGTTGTTCTTTTTCCTTAGTGTATGTTAGTGCATAGACAGGACGTGAGATGAGAGAAGAAGGCATATCAAAAGACGGGAAAAAAAGAAGAACAAACAGAAAGATGACAAAGACAGAGTAGAAGGACAGTGAAGAAATTTAGACCAAAGGAAAGAGAATTTCAATGAGGAAGGAGGGGGAATATAAAGTATGAAACTGAGTGAAAGCAGCACAATATAACAGATCTTCTTACAGAAAAACATTTGACCTGCAACCAAAAAAGCTGTTACGTCCATCTTTCAAATGCTGAAAATGTCGGGGTTTTTTTCTAAGCTTCAACACTTACAGATTTCCATCTGTCTAGCCATGCCTTAAAAAACACATACTGTACACACTAGTTCAGTTTATCCTTGAATTTCACTCTGCTTATCATTCTGACTTTGCACATAACATATATATATAGAATAACATATGCACATAAAAAATGTGGTCAGAAAACTGGAAGCTAACAAAAATTAGGTAAAACACATCCTTTGCCTCCTAGCTTAGTAAGGACAACAGTGTTCCATAGAACTATACAATGGGAATTATGTAATAAAGATGATCGAAAAAAAAACTTTAAAATGAATTCAATTTAGATTTGACGGTGATCTGATGCTTGATTCAACAATGTAAAACTTGTAAAAGCTTGTGGGAAAAAAAACTGAAACAAAAAGTACTTCCTCAACTTTTAGGCTGTTGACAGCTTGTCACGTCTAGAAAAGTAAGCCTGCGTCTTTTCACTGTGGATCACAGGGAAAGATTGTTTTCACTCTGTCTTTCAGAAAGCAAGAAAAGCAGAAAACAAGATTTTAATGATTTGACAGTTGACTCATTTAAATGCCACTCATGTTGAGTGCAGGTAGCTTCTTTGGGGTGAAAGTGAGGAAGCTGCAGCTGGTGTGTTGCAGTTTCTTAACTATCTGCTTTTGAATTGCTGCCATTTCCGTAACTGCTGCCAGAGTTTTTCTCTCCCCTTTAAGTCATGAAGTGCCGCTGAATGCAGTAATTCAACCAGAAGGCATTCTTGGCAAACTTTTTATGCAATGAATAACACTTTCGTAGAAGAACCATATTTGTATTGCTTTAATCCCATTATATAGAGATGTTGCCACTTCTGAGCTGAGTAATAGGTTTTAACAATCTTTCAACTGCTAAAATTAATGCTAGGCTCGGGTTCTGAGCCAGCAGAAACTCTTGGGAAAGGTTTTTTCTGCCATTTGTCATCACACGCTGTAGACTGCATGTCTTGGATTTAGAATAAACACATTCAACTGGACTTGTGTGGCTTTGCATCTGTCCAACCTGTCATTCTGCAACACATCTGTTTTAAAAGCAACTTCTGATCATATATTCTTTGTTTTCTGTTTTAATTTGGTCTTACAGACACATCTGCTACCCTGCATGCAGCAGTATTTTTCTGACATATAGCACATGGCTCTGAGTCTGCTGCTGCTCTTGCTTTCAGAAGACTGCCATGTAGCTGACACTTTTGTCCAGAGTGGTGAGTAATGATAGCAGCTGTGGGAAACCAAGACTACAGAGTGCAATGTTTAGAGCTAAAGATCGTTTAAAGTGTGGAAAAACAGATAAAGGACAGACCAGGTGTGGAGCTAGAGGGGTCGCCTGGGTGGCACTGTGCACCTCTGAAATATGATTGGACACCCCACCCTCAGTATTCCTGCTACTTATCGTTGACTAAGCTACATAATGCAGTTTGATTTAAACGTGAAGGTATCAAGGCTGCTAACCATATTTGAACCTGGTCTAGAAGAACCGATGTTTCCTGTAGGCCTAGACTCATCTGAAATGGGCTGTTTCAGGGAGGGAAAGCATTGGTCAGATCAGTCCAAATTTGACATTCTTGTTGGTAATTATGCACACCGCATATTCCCGTCTAAAGAGGAGGGAGACCTTCCAGTATGTGTTCAAAACGCCTGCTCTGATGGTGAGAGGGTGCATAAGTGCATAAAGTATGGGTAGCTTGCATGTTTTAGAAGGAACCTAAATTATGCTCCCCTCCAGATGACATATAGTTTGGATTTCATGGCCTACAGCTGCTAGTCTATTGTTACAGTATATGTAGTTTTCATGCAGTTCCATGTTTTAATGCATTAGCATTTTTACAGAGAGATAAAACATTGTAAATTTGTACAGCAGCTTACGTAATTATAAAACCCTTGTTAGCAAAATTGGTCATCTCGAAACAAAAATCAGTTCTCTGGACAATCTAAATGCCAACAGATTGTAAAGACAACATAGTTTAATAATCCGTGAGGCCACGTTGCAGAAATTTATGAAACCATGAGCAGGGGTTGCAAACGGATAGCATTGTCCAATAATCCTTGCCCAGTGATTTCCACCGGCTCCTTTTTTGTCGGTTTTTTAACCGATGACATTTGTCTGTTCGTAGTTTTCTCCAAAAGTCAGAAATACATAACAATACAAACTAGGGATGCTCAGATCACCCTTTTTGCCACCGATTCCGATCCCGATCACCCTCGAGGGCTGATCGCTGCCGATCACCGATCATATTGCTGTAATTTTAAATTTTTTAACAGGACAGATGTCTAAGCCTCGTATGTCTAAATTAGGGGGATGGGAAACCTTCTTTAAGAAGACTTTTTATGTAAGAGCACACTTTAACTCTTTAAGGCATAGTGTCACTACAGTTAACACATGTTGCACAGCTGTTTTCCAGTATATTCATGGGTGGGGATGGAAAATTTGTAATTTTGCCACTTCAGGGGACATCAGTGAGTCATGCAATACACTGTCACTTACTGTAGAATTAATATTTATATGTGTAC
>JAVQJG010042430.1:0-48793 GCA_036024015.1 Craterocephalus amniculus | reverse complement strand
GAAGTAATGGATTGGTGCATAAAGCCCATTCCTCATTAAAAACACCATCAAGTTTCTCTTCATGTTGTCCGAGAACAGACTGTAGGGATGAAAGCTGCTGCTGATACAGTGTGGACTGTATGAGAAGCAACGATTGGAAAAAGCCAGGATTCTGAGGGTAATAGCTCAAAGCAACATAATTTATATTTTTGGTATTGTGATCTTGGTTAAAAAATTTTGAAATATGAACTAACCTAGTTCATTTTAAAATGAGTAACCTGAACTTTGAACTAGTTCGTGTAGAAAATGAACTTTCCCAACACTGCTCATACACATGTTGAGCAGGCTGTTGTTGTTTTTAAACATAACAAGTGAATATCCCTTTAGGCTAAATCTTTTTCTTTCTCTCTCTCTCTCATTGAATAAATTCATCCATCCATCCATTTTCTGAACCGCTTAATCCAAGTGGGTCGCGGGTGTGCTGGAGCCTATCCCAGCTGTCAAGGGGCAAGAGGCGGGGTCCACCCAGGACAGGTCGCCAGTCTGTCGCAGGGCCAACACGGAGAGACAGACAACCACTCACACACAGACTCACTCCTAGGGAGAATCTAGAGTGCCCAATTAACCTCACATGCATGTCTTTGGACAGTGGGAGGAAGCCGGAGTACCCGGTGAGAACCCACGCATACGTGGGATTTATTTCTCTCTAAAGGAGATGAACCATTCTTTTCACATCATCAGTGGTGAAGCAGAAATTCAGGGTCAGCTGCACTAACAACTACAGGGAGAAAGAAAATCTTTATCAGATGCTATTTTTACAACTCCCAGCATCATTTATCATGATTTAATGAACAATGAATGTGAATAAGCAGATCAAGGTGTAAATGCCTGTATAACGTGTTTTTCTTACTTCACTATGATATGGATCATGAGACAGGGTTGTTAAAGGACTGTCCCTTTTACTCATAACACGTGATACGTTGCAGTTTTACCATAAACAACTGATAGAAAGGCATACACTGGCAATTTACCGGCAGGCCCCGCTATGCGTTTAGGGCAAGGACAACCCAACTACCATATAAGGTAAATGGGCGGACGGTGTTGGCCAACTTGTCCAATCTGATTGGATGATCAGCCTGACATGACCGTTTTTTCTCATACTCTTAGTGACTCTGATTGGTCAGCAGACTTGGTCCGATTTGAGCTCATTATCCTAATCAGCCGTGGATGAAGTGAGAGGAAGAAAAAAGCAGAAGCTAAACAAGAGCGGTGGAGTTTGGCGTGGAGAGTCGTTTCTACCCGAATCGACCACCACTGGCTGAGGGAAGAATGCTTGAAAATAAAAGAGAGAGGTTGAAAACCTTTTTAAGAAAGATCGACGAGAAAGCAATCGTCAGAATCAAGCACTTCATGAAGGAGAGGTGAGTTGCTAGCAAAATCGCTATCTACCGGTAAGCATTATCAGATGATCGATGCTAACGTCCAACCTTGTGTTTCTGTTCGGACAGCGGTCTTTTTTTGACAATATTAGGTCGCTCAAGCTATTGATTATGTTCTAACTAATGCAGAACCATGAAATGTGTTTTTATAGAATGTGCATTTAATGAAATGTCCGGAATTCAGTTCGTTTCTTGGTGGTACAGACTGCTAGCATGCTGGTGGCCCTCTGTCTAGCAGAGATGTGTTGATAGTGAATTAACCTGCGATGATGTATCAATAACAATAAGATAAATTAACAGACTTATAGGTTTTAACCGTATTCATATAACTGCAGCAAGTTTATTACTTTTATATTCCCAACAAACGGCGTGTCGTTGGGAGCATCTCTGTATATCGTGTGTTTTAGCGCAAGTGACACTGGGAAATCTATACTGCTCCTTAGTATGACTCATGTGGGTTAAACTTAACCAGTGACTGAACTTGTGACACAAGCGCCTGACCCCCATGATGTGTGAAAAGGGTTAAAATAAAGACAGACACAGTAAGTCTTGAGAATAGTTTCCCTGTAGTGTAATAAAATTGCATATTGACAAAAAATAATAATGATAATTTAAATTTATTTTTATTAGCAACAATATCATTCTTGGAAACCCATTACAAAACATCACACAGGTTGTTTATTTTTTCAATGTGCTCATTTTGGTCACTTCTACTAACACAACAAGTGAATTACAGGAGCTTTTCTTTTGTTATTGTCTGGATAATCCAGTAACCTTTAGATAAACTGCATTACAAGTGGAAAAGTGGCTGATAGAAAAGCTTGTCCAGATTTGGTCGGTTAATCTTGCGTTTGTCTGCTGCTCACAAATCATGACTTCATCCACCTTGCACAGGTGGGTCGGATATCATCAACATTTGTTGTTCCATAAAGGCTATTTCCGGCCTGCCAGTTTCCACAGTTCAGCCTTGCTAAAGCTCATGTAAACACCACCTCATTCACTCACACGTCTTTCTAGGGGTTCACACTCAGTTCACACACAGTGGATTGCCCTCCCCCTTCTGCCCCCAGGGAAGCACACATTCAATTGTCAAACTTTGAAGGAGAAAGTTTATGTTTTCTCAGGAGTCTATTTTTAGACTCAACCACAGGTGGTGCATGGTGTTATATAAATGTTTCAAGAATCTCACTCTTAGGCCTCTTCGTCCTCTGAGTGATGCCTTCAACGTTCCTCTCCATACATAGCAGTTTGCTGGAGTATAAGAGCCCTGCCAATCAGAAGAGACCTACTGGTTATCAGTACCGTTATGGCGTGTCTGCAGCATGCTATGCAGGGGTGTGATTATCAGTTTCCACAACACATGGGCATGTGGCAGTACATAGCTTTAGTGCGCTAATACTCTTAGTAATAACTGTAACGTCCGTCCAAAGTCACTTAATCCCTTCTGTCATCTCATCTGTTTACTCTAATATACTTTTTTACATCTCCATAATTAAGGCAAAAGTTGGATTCCAGAAAAACAAGGTTAATGATGGCAAGTGCTCTGCAAGTTTTAACTGAACGCTGTCAGGATAATATGAATGACTTGGTCTCAGGGAAGAACCTGGTACAGCTGCTAGTCTTCTGGATTTGAAAGATCCTTGAATAGATTGGGTGGGGCAGCCTTACAGGCGTCCTGTTGGCTCCACAAAGATGCTCCCAGGACAGAGCCTCGTTGCTGCTTTGAGCCGTGAAAACTGTGTTGGTCTAACTTATGATGTGTCCAGGCATCAGGAGAAACCCCAAAGTTAGGGGGATGAAAACCACATCTGTCGTTTGTTTATCACTTAATGAAGGGTTGCAAGCTACCCAGCTGGCCAAGGCTAAAGTTATGTGTTGCGTCTCTCCCACTATAACAGACCAAAGCCAAGAGGAAAAGCTACGTTCTTCTACCTTTAGTGCTCACATCTGCTGCTAAATTTCACTTTTAAATAGTTGCCTTAGGTCAGTCTACTTTCAGACACACAAAGCCTTATTTGGCTTATTTTAAAGTGTGACGAAGCGCATTTGTTTTCTTATGCAATTTTAAGTTTAGTGTTTTGTTTTTTTTTACCTTTTGAGAAATCAGAATTAACTTCGACTTGGCATTTTGTCTGATACGTGGATTTTAAGATGTACTTGGTGCCTTGGAATGGGTGGCGCTGCCTTGGTAACCAGGTCAATGTTGGCTCTTCCTTGAAGGCTGCAGTATCTTAAGGACAATGTAACCATGAATCCCTGGAAGAGAACACCTGGTACTGCACCTCAGTGTGATGTTCCTGACTTAATGAAGGACAAATGTGGAGCTGGCCAAATTCACATTTCAGTAAGCGGTTACTCATTAATGTCAGCTTTTGTTGATTTATTTGTACCCTCAATGTTTTATGGAGAAGCCTTTTTCACTATATACAAAGCTGTGAAAATCACATTTGTCATAAACTGGCTTGTTCTAGGATTTAAAGATGGCCAGTAATCAGCCTTTTAGACCCTCATTGACCTGGACACATTAAACATCTGTTTTATCATTTTAGAAAATCTGTAAGAGCAAACAAACATCTTCTGCATTTATTTATCATTTAGTAATCTTCTCTCTATTTTTTTTTATGTATTTAACAAATTTAAAACTCACACAGGTGATTGCAGCACCACAGCACCGTTTTTCCTGGTCACTGTACAGCCAAACTAAAGAAAGACCTTCTCTGTTTTTTGCCCAGTTTGCTTGGAGGAAGTTAAGGGAGATGCAGCATGCACACGGCCACATGACCTCCCAAACACATACACACACGCTTATTGAATAAACACACAGTTAAGTCTCTGTTCCACTTGGCAGATACACATAGACGCATAAACACACACACACACACACACAGCTTCCTACTGCGGAGCACTGGCAGGGTGCCACAGACTGTGATTTTGCCATGACCATGGGTTCCTCTCCCTGGCCTTAATGAGTGCTCTGTATAAACCTGACCACATTTACAGTACATGGAGGCTATTTTCACCCTAACCCAGATTATATTCTGAGTTCTTGTTGAGTTTCTTTCTTAATTTTCTTTTTACATTTTCCTTTTCTTGTTTCTGATCCTGAAATGAACATGGTTGACAATATGAAAATAGTTGTCCTTTCCATATATTTTTTTGTTTTTTTACAAATGAATATACCTGAGATATTGTGGTTGGTATTGGAGTTATTGTTTTTATTGTTTTACATCTTGACTTCCATCTGACTGACGGAAGCACAGCCATGACCATCAGATTATCTATAGTCTACTGGGAATCTGCAGACTGTCCAGAAGGTGGTGCTCTCTTACACCACGTGGCTCTGGCCATTCCTTCAAATTTCATGGGTGTAAAACTTGTGCAAGGCTCACATGTCAACCTAAGGCTCACGTTGTTAAAGCAGTAGCTTGGGAAAGCATTCTGCATAGAGGCAGTTTTGTCTGATGGGAGCCGGGGCTGCAGACCAGCTGATCTGGCTGACGTGGGTAGCGGGACCCCTGGGATCGTCTGTCTCATCTCTTGACAGAAAATAAAAGTTTGGGGTCTCTTTGGTTTTGGGATCTCTTTACCCCAGGGATTTGTTTGTCAATGGCTGGAAAGTCCTGCGCTTGAGAAATGAGCCTCTGCCCCAGTCAAAGCAAGTCCTGGATTTACTGGTTATTTCATTTCATAATTGGAAGTGTATTTTGACTGTAAGTGCTTTTACAGGAGGGCATGAATGACCTTCCACTCATAAACCTTGTGCAAGTCTTATCTGTAGAAAAGTCGGAGGGATGAATACAATGTGAAATTGTTTATTGGAAGCTTCATTCAGTGTGTGATGTCAGTCATTTTACTGTTTGTTTAGCATTTACTGAAAATGAATCGGTTTGACTATTGGCCTTTAGTCCACTTCGCAGCATTATGTTATACTTTTAGAGTAGGGCTGGGCGATATGGGCTCAAATCTATATCACGAGATATTGAGCCGTTCATCTCGATAACAAGAAACGGACGATAACAACACTGTGGTGCACAATTTGTATTTGCCGCTGATGTAATGTCAGACTGATGTTCACCGTGCCACTTTTGTTCTGTACATGCTGGGAATCAGTGTTTTTGTAAAATATTTCATATGAATTGATTCATACTGGGACCAATAAGCATTGACTGTGCAGCCCCATTGTATTTTCATTTTTTTTAAATATCTATCGATATGGGCAAATATTTTATCAGTTATCGTTCTAAATCTCGGTATTGGTAAATTTTCTCCCTTATTTTAGAGAGAATGCATTACATTGATTTATATATCTGACTGTCTAGGACACTATTTTCCTGTTTTGAAGCTTTTATTAAAAGATAAAACAGTCACCTGTCAGCTTATTTACTGAGTAATCAGTGGAAGGCATGTAACCTGGCATTTCTTTTTTTTTATCTTGGGCAAATTTGATGTTTAATTCTGGCCAACCCTATTTCTAACCCAGCCGTCCCCTACTTATTATTCTGTAGGTCACTGGCTTACGTATCCAGTAAGAACCAGCTTGGAGGTGTTGAAATAGGAGCGGTGAGCAGGTTATACATGATGATTAGAGTCAGACTGATGTCACACGTACAGTTTAGCCATCATCTAATCATACATGGTGATGTCATCCAGATCTGCACTTGCAAGCTCTTTGCTGCATCTGCAGACAGTTTGCCAGATTTTAGCAGCCATACAGTAGTTTCTGTGCTTCACTGCTGCGTTTTACATGCACAAAGGCTAAGCCTGCTATTGTCATGCATACTGTGCTCGGTGCTTTTAAAGCCATTTCCTTGTTGGTAATGAGAATAGGGCATTGAATTGTGTGGTTTTCCGCACTGAGAATAACTTTGTGTTGTTTCTCTCACGCCCCCCCGCACTTCTACCAACTACCTCCCACCGCTAACTGTCTCCATGACAACACAGCCTAATTCAGCATCAGAATGGGCAGAGGCTGGGAGCGTGTTTTGGATTTGAAGCTGAATGACCCCATCCCCCCCAACCCCCTCCTTATTTTTGACAGCCTTAACTTTGCTCTTGTTTAGTATTTGTCTTGTTGTCTGTTTCTTGGTTTATCTTTATGCTGCGCTCCTTTATGCCCCGAGTAATCGCTGTAAAAAAGGACCTTTACTCCCATTGGAGTTGGTTATTAAGGATTAAGTGCAAAGGTTCTGTCAGACTCTACCTTTGGGCTGCCACGAGTGGTTGCAAGCTTTTGGGGATTGTGAAGGATCAGAAGTGAAAATTTGAGTTGATCATGGAGCGAGAGAAAGACTTGCTGAACCAGCAGGGTACTGTGGTTGACGCTAATTGCTCAGTGGATCTGAGAAGGTAAGTCGAGAAAACATATCTCCTTACTTCTGCCAGCTCGTCTCCTAATGTCGGACGTGGTAAAGTTGGATTGACTAGCTTAGCTTTAAATCAGTATTTGAAATATTATGATGCATTTTTCCACCATCCTGCCAGAATAAATGTGAACTTTCTTTTTGTTTTTTTCCTCCTTTTTTATCACATCTGTGCCTCAAATTGTTTGATTTGATTTGGATTATCGTTTTTTTTTTTTTTTTTTAAGGTGCAGTTTTTTGGGTTTTTTTGTTAATCCGTCACTAAGTAATTTCTTCAACAATAAGAAGTCTTAAGACCAAAAAATGGGCATAAACAAAAAATGTGTAAGTCTGAAGAAGTATATACGTCAATTGAGTTGCCTTACATTACACAAACAAACAAAACAAAAGTACCGAAGTACAATACACATAGATACAATATGTGACCTTCATAAAAATGAAAAATAAAGAGATCATTCAGATGCACATCTGTCAAAAATGGACTAGGAGATCTTCTTTTTAAACATAAAGTGTACAACCCAGTCAAATGGAAATTACAAAAAAAAATTATTAAAATCTTTTTCTATTTGTATCTAATCACATAATTAAAATACTTTTTTGTATGTTTTAATTATTTTAGAATGAGCCACTTACATCTACTTACCATAGATCCATAAACATTACAGCTGCCATATGCATGCCGCCATTTTAACCACTGGGTGTGTGTGTGTAAAGTGAACTCTTTCAGTTTTGATTCTGCTGCACCGGCTTTGTTTGATAAGTGCTAGAGCACTGCTTAGGATAAGAAACCTCTCAAAAAGCATGTTAGAAGCCACAATTTAGAAGTAGGTGCATCATGTAGTGCTGTTACTGCTGTACCTGAGACCCCAGAGTCCGCAATAATCATGTTAATGTCTAGAGGAATTGTGGCTTTTGGTGTCCACTGTGTGTTCACAACTTGCATGTGAGTAATTCTTACACAATGTACTGTAACTGAACAAAACGATATAGACATGATACAAATATGTTCATTCATCGTTCATTCGTGACATCATGTAAAGCTGCTTTCTGTGCAGCTGAAACAAGACAAATTGTTTTTGTGATAAATACCCTTTTTCCATGTGGTTATCTTCTCTTTCAGATAATTGAATAGGTTTATGCTTGTTTGCAATCATTGAGCGAAGATAAAACACAACCTGTCCCTTTTTTTTTTTTCTCCTTCCTGCTCGGATTGTTGGCCTAATGTCGCTTCCACAGGGAAGTGGGTCAGAGGTTAAGTTCTTCGTGCGAACAGTACACACCCCTCCTGCTTTGTATAGAAAGCGGTAATTTAGAGACGCCACTGATATTCAGGACATAGTTCATTTCATTCTTCCGTAAGTTTCCTCCAGTCTGTCGTCAGTTGACCTTTTCTTTTTTTCCACTCAGTGACAAGCAACTGTCCATCACATTTGGCCTTGAACACTTTCATTGCCTCTTATATTGAGGCAATAAAGGTTTTTACCAAGTTTCATCAGCATTTGATCTTTTGATATTACCTAACAGGATACCTACTTTTACCTCCTTTATTTTTTTTCTGCTGTTTTTTTCAGCAGTGCCTGCTATTCGTGGTTAAAACAGTAGTTATTGTGCCAGAAAAATGCCATTGGCTGTGTTCCCGGTACATCTTTGAACAGCAGAATTAGACTGCTGCACGTTAACCAGGAAATATCATAGTAGTATGTATATTATGTGACAGAGGGAAACATTTTCTTTTCTGTAAAACATTATTTAAACATTATATGCTGTGGCTTCCTGAGTTTTAACGGAAGCTGCTGTAACCACCTGCCATGTGGAACTGGGTGAGGTGACAACATTAAGTCACACACACCTGACTGATTGGCCCTGATTATGAAATTCTTCTTCCGTGTTTCTCTGTTGCAAAAAACCCAGCCACAGTAGCTTGCATGAAGTTGTTGAGATCATAAATTTTTTTTTTTTTTTTAATGGAGAAATTAACTAATGGCTTGAAGTGGTTCATGAGTTGAAAGAAAACTGATCATTTTCTTCAAAAAATGTTTTAAACTTAGCTAACATGGCAAAGTTTGGCATTTCTTTTTCACTTACCAGCAGCTTTGAAAGTCAAGCTAATAATTTTTTAGCCTTTTAAAAAATAGATTCTTGGGAATTTTGAGACAATTTGGAATCTTACCACCCCAAAAATTAACTATATGTAACTAAAAATTACATTTCTAGCAAATGCTTGGATTTCCAAGTATCACATTCTTTCCATCGCACAAACTACAAAAATCTTAAATACCTACTCATCCATGTCTTTTCCATCCTACCTTGTTTCCAGGTGCTCAGGTGACTAAAGGAAAGGTTATGTAATGTGTTGCTGGAAGGGGAAAAAGATCCTTCACTTCCTTCAGTATTATGTTATAGTTACTGATGACTGATTATTAATACTTGATTTAACAAAGCTCTTCTCTTATTTGTAAAATGAAAATGTTGTAGATGTGCTGCTGGGCCCACATGAGGCATTGTGACTACTGCACATGAATCTAATATGACCACATAAACACAGAGCCGTATCATCCTGCCCTGTCTGTTGGTGGAGGATTTTGCGGGATACTTGTCAGTGCCTGTGCTGCATTCCGGTGTGTGCGTGCATGTATGCGAGTGTGTGTCTTTGTTAAAAAGAGGGAGGAGAATGGGGATTGTGGGTTGGCTGGTCTTTTCAGGCTTATTTGGCTTCAGGGGAGTGGCTGAGTTTGACGTCACCCACTACGGAGTGTCACACCACTCTCAACACAAAGTGGCTTCCTCATTACAAGCACATTCATACAGCAACACAGCAGTAGCTTTTTCTGGCAGGATGTGGCAAAGACTTAACTAGAAAGTGACTGCTGGTTGACAAGACAACAACTACAAAGAGGAGGAAATAATTGGTCTGGAGAGTATCTTTTTATTTATTGATTTATTTATTTTTTTAAGCTTCTGCTTTTTTGCATTTTCAAGGCCAGTGAGTGTAGCTTAAAAGGCCGTCCTTCTTTCTTTAAAAAAAAAATCCATTTATAAGAACAAGAAATGCCTACAGTCAGTAGGTATATGTCTTTTCGCTCTAAGAGGTCAAAATTTAGTAGGTAAGTTCTTTGGCCTTACTTTCTGCTAATATACTGTTCTGTTAAATTTGCCTTGTGTTGATGCTTTTAGGAGGAGATGGAAAGTGGCTTCATATACCTGTAATGGGACATATTTGTCCAGGTTATTCATGGGGTAGCTTGTCTTAATGGATTTATATTCAGGTTATCATTCAGCTAACTTCATATTCTTCCACTGCTGGTGAAAGAATTGCTGTTTGGTTTGTTCCTGGTCAAGGACGGGCCACACATTTTAACGAGTTTGGCAACTAGTGAATCATTCATTTTTACAAGACTTTTTTCCTGGGCTTTTATTGAAGTGTCATGTTTATATAGACTTTTTAATTGTAGGACCTTCTCTGATCAGCACATAAAAGAGGCAGAAAGTGTGTTTTCACACAGAACTGACGAAACACATCTCCAATAAAATGTTTCATTAGGAAAAGAGTGAGCATTTCCAGTACATCATAAAGATAAGCGCATCATCTGTCACATCCAGATGTGAGTGGAAAGAGAATCGATTTGTCTTTTTTGACTGGATTTGACAGACAATCGATGTTTTTTCAATTTTCCTGTTTTTTAGGAGGGTTTTTTTTCCATTGACAGATAATCAATACTCTTTGGGTTGTGATTGTTTCTGTGGATAAGTGTGTAGCTTCCTGTCAGATCTTCCTGCTAATTTTCTTTGCCGTATTTCTTTACAGAGGCGACGAGTAATTTTCAGTAGTTGTTATAACATCTTGTGTAACTATCAGTGATGAAATTGCAAATTACCATGCTGCAACATGCTTGTCCTGACACTAACTCACCCAAGAAGCCCTCTTTGTGCTCCTCATACATGTCCATGTAAGTGACTTGCTGAAATATTTAACATTTTGCTAAATCTTTTGCCGTTTTTTTCCCCCTCTTTCCAGCAGTTACCCAGTGGATAGCAGTGGTGGAGGGCTGCCAGCCAAAGCAAAGAAAAGCAGGAGCAGCCCGAGCAGTGGTGGCATGAAGAAAGCAGAGTCTAGGAAAGCCTTGAGTTTAGAAGCGGCCCAGCTTGAGATCCATCAACAGCATAAAACCCTCACAAGACAAGTAGCTGTCAGGTAGGAATCACGGAGGAACAAAATGGTTAAAAGAGTGAAGACCAGGAAATTTATGTGTAATAATCATCTTATGTGACTTATTTTATGTGTAATAATCTTTGTATACATTCAGGACGATACCTGATGTCAACAAATACTACTTGATCATCTTTAGAAGCTTAAAATCACATATACTGCATCAGATCCTCTTAGCTATTCATAACATGCATCACAAGACCTGACCCGATTCTGGGCTTCTGACACACACATGACTGCACAGCCCTCGTAAGCTGACAGTCGTCTCACATGACTGGGATGTTTTCAATAGAGCTGTGATATTTGTTTGAAGTAAAGAAGGTGAAAGTACAGATTAAGGTTGTTTTCTACTGCAGCCTATCTGTGTGGCAGCTGGAACATTCTGGTACCACTGAGGCACGTTTAGGTCCCACTGCTTTAAATGAAATGCCTTCCCTGATGGAGAAAGAGAAAATTATTTTATCTTGTGTGATATTTACAATCCTCTGATTTTTGATGGTGCCAGTTTAATGGGATAAACGACGATATTGCCACAAAACAAAAATACAAAGTCTCTATTGTACAAAAAAGTTTATTGATGTTACATCTTTATCTTGACTCATTATTCAAAATTAAATTAACCGTCCCTCTTTGTTTCTGCAGGTCGGAAACTTTTGATGTTGACAACAGAGGTTTTGAGAAAACTGAGTGCACCAGCACACAAAGTGTAAGTATTCCTTACCTTCACCTACTCAGCTGATACCATTTCAGATGCATTCAGGTGTCTTTGTGTATGTTTTTTGCCGTACGATTAACAGAAGAATCTTTTCAACTTTTCAGAGCTTCACAAAGCACAACAAAACATTCCACAAGTTGTTTCCAGACATTCCTGAAAGCGAGGACTTGATACATGGTGGGAAACTAGAATGAATGAATTGAATGAAAAGAAGTGATCTGTATAAAACCGAAAAGGCTCACTTTTTGCTTTCCTCCCAGCATACATCTGTGCCCTGCAGAAGGAAGTGCCCTACCATGGTCGTCTGTACATCACCGATACCCACGCCTGCTTCTACTCCTCTGTTTTGCTCAAGGACACTAAGGTAGCCATCAGCTCAGACTTTCATTGGTTTTAGCTGAGTATGTGACTGGACTCGTCATTTACACTCGGTTCTCTGTAATTCCAGGTTGTGATTCCGGTTTCCTCCATCCACATAGTGAAGAAGCAGAACACAGCGTTGCTGGTACCCAACGCCTTGTCAGTTCGTACCTCTGAAGGAGACAAGGTCAGTCTTTTGTCCTTGCCCAACATAATCTGGGCATTTGTTCAGTACACACAGTCTGGTTTGATCCTGGAAGTCATGTACAAGTATTGTTGAATGACACTGGACTTTGCTGTTGTATAACCAATGCTGATAATCCTCCTTTTCTCCCTCTTCCCTTTGTCATTGTTCAGTACCTCTTTGTGTCGCTGCGAAACCGAGAATCATGTTACCAGCTGCTGCGCTCAGTCTGTCCTCAGATAGAGGTAAGTGGCTCATGTCAAACATTTCAGGAATAATGAGTTAACCAAAATGTGGTAGAAGTGTTGCAGAGGTTGATTTTATACATATAACAGTCAGACAAACCTGGACTTGTAAGAATGTAAAACTGCATTAAACTCTTAAAAGGCAGTAACGTAATCATACCACATTGTCATTTCCTCTCACAGGACGGCAGCACAAATAGTAGCCCCCTCTTCTCCTCAGGCGAAAACAGCTTTGACAAGAGCAAACCTGTGGTAAGGCATGTTTTTTTAATTAGATATGACTTAACATACTGAATAATTTATATGAAGTCTTTCTCTGAGGATCCAGCTAAAAAAAGATGGATCCCATGATGTGGTCTCCTGTATCTAAACTGCTCTGATCCTCTGTCGATTATCAACAGAACTCCAGCCAGTCCAGTTTGGATGACAGCTTTGACCACTTGGATGGCTCTGAAACCCCATCTTTACAGGAGCAGACTCTGCAGAGACCTCACAAAGGTACAGTTCCAAGTCCTCGGCCAGAATACTGTGCAGCAGCCCAGCAACAAATAGTATATGTAACAGACATATATACATAGAATGTTTGTATAGGTTGGAGAAACCCCTGCAAATATTTGTAAGTCAGCTCGGGATGTTGCTATTTCTCCACCAGTACCTTTTTGAAATGATGTTAACCATTGGACATGTAGAGTTCAAGGTCTAACTCTGGTTTCTTTGTCTCTGATCTCTTTCTCTGTAGAAGCAGTGCCTCAAGGAAATGACTCAACATTTAGGAACCTGCACATGCAGCAAAGTGAAAGCTCATCCTCAGAGGAGCTGTCAGAGTCAGGTAATTTGTGTGTGACTGTGTACATATATACATAGACACACAGGGGCTGGTTGTTGGAATTACTTTCCAATTTATGATTTAAAGCTTGTTTTTTTCCAATCTAACATTAAACAGATGTAAACCAGCACACCCTTTTCTTTTTAAACATAAAGGTCATTAACTCTATTTACTGATAGCTTTATGTATTCAAACTTCTGCAGCTCTGCATACAATATGCTCAATGGATGGAACCAAACGTTGCCCTGATGTTCACGTTGTGTTTACTTTTCCTATGCTCATTCAGGTGGATCGTGGGTCTGGAATGTGACTGAAAAAGCAAAATCTCTGCTGGTCCAGAGAGAGGCCAGCACCCTCAATACCCTCCTCTTCATTTACTTGATTTTGTAAGATTTTTTTTCTTCATCTGTCACTTGCCAATTCCCTTTAATCCAGTTCCTTATCTTCTTAGGTGATAATATTTGCTTCTCACTTTCAAAGTTACAATCCATGAAGCAAAGTTTCAGGAAGCTCTCATGTGTTCAAGCCAGTTTATCTGGAATCTAGAATCTTATCTCAGTGAGAGAAGTCTAACCTGTGCACCTGTCTACATTACCTGTAATGTTTATCATGAATTTGTTCATTAGATGATTCCTTTCATGCTGTAATATTTAATCTTTGTTAGCCATGCAGTTATTTAATTAATGCAGCTTGTGCTAAACTGAACATAATGTCTGACCTATATACGTCTGTGTTGCAGGGTTGTGCTGCTGCTGCTGTCTTCAGGATACATTGGTTTGCGTATTGTAGCCCTGGAGGAGCAGCTTACATCACTCGGTGCGCTGCCCGAGTTCACCTTACAGAGCGGGTAAGATGTCTCTCTTTTCTTCTCAGTCTTTATTATTCTGTGCCCAGCAGATCAGGCAGCATCATTTTCTAGTGTGTGAACTTTTGTTCTTTCTTCCTTCATTCGTTTCCTGCAAAAATCTGAATCTTCAGACCTTTTTCTTCATTGCTGGCAGAACTAACTAGTATCAGACTGATGGGTTATTTTGATAAAAGTGTAAAGTTGTGTTTATGTAATCCAAGATCTGAATCTCTGATCTCGCTGATTCTTCGATCTTTCGTGAAATGAGCGCAATCTACATTTTGAATATGAAACGTGAGCCAGATGGTTTCCTTTTCTAAAGAATGCTGCCCGACTGTGTTCGCACGAAGTCGTTTTTCTATGTCTGGGAAACGTGGAAATAAATTCCCATCATGGGTGCAGCGTCACTGTCTAGTAGCTTGAACCTTTTTTAAGTGTCATGTCTTTGTCATTAGTGCGCTGATATGAACTGCTTTCGTTTCTTTTGACAGGTATCACAAAGACACATAACACTCAGTGACGGAAGGAGAGATTGTTTGACTGATGATTGGAAAATAATTGCAGCCTCGTCTCGGCAGAACCCAGAGGGCAAACTTTGATGTACTCAACACTCTGCTCCCACCCATGGCCTGTGCTGTTGCACAGAGGAGGAGTGGGCAACCTGTGCAATTTCAGAAATGTTGACTTGAAGGGCTACAATTCCCTCCCACCCCGCAAGAGCGGTAAACAAGAGTCACACAAAGCCAAGCCAAATGTGTGCTCACACTGCCTGGTCGCAGTGCGTCTTTCCTTTAAACCAAAGCCGATTGGCTCGGACTCAGCAAGGTGCCACACTACCCAAGTTGATGGGTGCTACAGGAACTGTTCCACATCCATGAGGTCGCGTTGCCCATTGACCTCCACTCCCCGAAGGCGCAGTCTGAACAGGGCTATCCTAGTCAGCTTTAGCCTGCTTCTTAATGCACATGGACACTGGAAACGTCGTGTTATGCATAGCCAAAGATGCACACGTCTTATGCATGAGTGCACAGAGAAGACTTTTCTATCTCTTTCATAACCCTCCATTTCTAAGCTGTACATCCAGTCCTGTCTCCATCGTTATATTCAGTAAGTTTTGGGTACTTCAGATGGTTCTTATGTTTCTAATCAGGTGTGGGTTGAAGCAATGATGATTGGAATCACAAATGCAGATCAGCCCTCAGAGGCTCTACACTTTTCCTGATGGTCTTATCCTTTCTCTCTTTCTCCCTAATCAGTAATGATTGCAGTAGGACTTTCCTCTTCCACGGCATGATTTAAATCTGTTGAATGATCATTGCTCAGAGGTTCTTTTCCTTTCAGTTTCTACTTGATGAATGCATCATCAATGCACAAGTACTTAGTACAAAAGAACAGGAGGAGGTTGTCTCATAGGCATAGACATGTTTTTCTCATCAGCAGTTCTATGACTTTGGTCTTCAATGAGTAGATTTCCAAATCTGTGCTTCAGGTGTGTTGTCGTACTGTTTTCCTAGGAAAATGACTCGCCTGCGTCTTTAAGTACAAATCTCTCTTTGACAGGCCTCTTGAGGACCATTAAGCATTGTCAGGTTATTTTAAAGTAGCACCAATAATATATTTCTAATGCATGTGTTACAGTTATTGACACTTGACTGATACTGTATATGCATTGCTGCTCTTATCACCTCGACGGGCAAATTTATATCCTTTGTAAGTTTTCAATAAGCGAAACAGGTGGTCCCAAAAAGAAATTTCAATATGCAACAAATATTTATGCATGGATGGAAAAAAATGTAATTTATGTTTGTGTGCAGTTTTTAAGTGGAGCTTGTTTGTTTATGGGGAAGAGATGGTGTGAGAAAAAGAAGCGAGTGATAGAAATGGCTCTAGAGAGCGAGCGCACTTTAAAAAAAAATGTGTTGTGCCTGTCACAATCCAAGACACTCTGTTTGGATTGAGAGGAAATGGCAAAGCTGGCGTTTTGTGGTATCTGATGGTGCTAAGAATTTTTTTTATTATTATTGTTTTCACTCAGGGGTGACGGGCACTTCAGGTGTCCCGGCTTGTCATTTCAAAGTCGAGTGGTCATGATGGGTTTCACGTTTTGCACCTCTTTGATGTTTTCTTCATTAACCTTTTGAGGAGAAAAAGGGAGGAAAAAAAACATTCTCCCTCTTGACTTGTATACACCTGCACTCAGCTCCTCAGAATGCTCGCTTTTTCTTTCATCTCTTTTAATCTTTTAAAAGTAATACATATCCATACCATATCTCAACATTTCCCTCTTTGTGGAAGCTCTGCCTGAGCAGGTGTGGTGAGCAAGTCAGCTTTTGCTACAGCCTCATTCAGGAGAGACGTTTCTCATGTTGAGCCCAGGTTTTTGCCATTCCATATACAATACTGTCAGTAATTATTATTCCCCACCAGGGGGCAGCACACACAACCACTGTCCTCAAATGACTGAATTTGAGACTCTGGATGAGGGCAGTATTTGTGTGGTTTTGCACTATTCAGAGTGTTGTAAATAATTTTGTACCAATTGTTATTGTCCTTAATTGTATGTTCCTATATATTTATTTGCATTTTGTGTAATTCAAAGTAGTCTCTGTGAGATGGCTTTGCTAATGTTCTAAATAAAATAATCCTTTAAAGTAAATAATCTGTGCTTTTGCCTATTTTTTCTACTCTGTTTCAACAAAGATAGAAATAATTCATATTAATAAGAGAACAACTGATCCAAGCACTATCTCAGTACTTTAGATATCCTGGTGTGATCAGGCTATCTTGAGGAATTGACATCAGTGACCTAAGCTCAACTTTTACTTTCCATTCAAAACAGCAGAATGGTTGTCCACTTTTGGAGGTGATACAGAAAGAGTTGGCAAATATGTCAGAATTTAACTGGGTGCCTTAAAACTAGACAGCTGTTTCTGGAGCAGTTTCTGGTCTTGTTTTGGTATAATGGCACCATCTAGTGGAGATACTACCATGACAAAGTAGTCTGAGGTCACACACCTTCAATTATAGTTCATATGCCACTCATTTGTAAAGTGAAATGGCATTTAATAAGATTCCTTTAAAGTTTGGAGCTAAAAAGAAGAAGATTTCTCAAAGGACATTAAAGCTGCAGTGAAACCACAGAGGACTGTATGATTTCTATTTATTCCATCCTAGGTCTTGTAAAGCAGCAGCGACATCATTGCAACAGTAAGTTTGCCTAATTCAGCTGTCCGGGTTATTTGTTGGGGCAGGTTCCGCTGTGGTCTGACGGTAAGCACAGAGCTGAAACGCACCTAAGGGAAAAGGAGAGAAGTTTTAATGGTAGCCTCCTCAGTGAAATTAAATCTGAGGGTTGAATGACATTTATAGATAAAACATCGTAGAAAAAAGGGAGGATGTAAAAAATATGAAATACTGGTTATGGCCAAGTGTTACTAATGTATGAAAAATTCTAATCTGACACATACAGGAGTGGGCTCAATGAAATATTGATCTTGATGTTTAAGAAATATTGTCTATATGCAAAAAGAGCCATACATTTATTTTAAAGCTTTCAGACTGCTGTGTCATCACTGTAATACTAGTATCTCTGCACTTTACAAGCATGGAATCCAACATCTGATAGAAAATAAGTGCAAAGATTCTGACAAAACACATTTCTGTCTAGTGAGTCAGTAGTACATTAATTTTATTATTTGTATATGCTGTCATATGAAGCACTTCGTGACCCCTGTCTGTGAAAAGTGCTATATAAATGAAATTTACTTACTATTTGTGACTGAGCATCCTCCAAAAAAACAAAAAAGTAACTGTTTGTCTAAATGGTAAACATACCTGTATTTCCTAAATAAAAAATAAAAAAATAAATACAACCTGCTGCAAAAGCCAAAATGACAGCAACCCAGCCTATGATGTAGGACCAAGAAAAGCGCCAGTCCAGGAAGCGCTTGCCAAAGAAAGTGACGGTCACCCCTGTGTAAATGGCCAAAGCCAGCAAAGCAAGAAAACCTGCGACAGAAAACGAGAGAAAAATCCACTGAGTGAAACATGAGGACACAAAAGGTGATCCACATTTCCTGAAAAGCCTTTCCTCCAGTGCTTACTGCGAGCCTCTATAAGATAGAATATCTCACTGTCAGCTATGAAGTGGTGGCACGAGGTTTCATCGAAGCTGCAAGTTTGAACTTAAACTCTGGGTGATCCAAAGTCGACTCTAACTGTAGGGAGGACCTAGTGCAAATATGAGCAGCGGCATTCCTTGGTTACCTGAAAGGACCAGAGCGATGCCGCCTGTGCGGACTCTCCTGTTCTTGGTACCGTTGGTGAAGGCGCTCAGGCCAAGCACGACACCAGCAAAACAGCTCAGCACTGCCAGCAGCATGAAGGCTCGTGTCGCATCCCAGAAGGCTGCACACATAAAGGTCACACTCACCAGCACACACTGAGTAAGGGCATTCTGACAGATTACAGTTCATCTATTCATGGAAGCTGTTGTCTCTTTATAAGCTGATTTACTAGTTGTCCAAGTTGTTTATCAAACCTGAGGGAGCAGGTATGAGCAGACCAATGTAAAGTGAGGTGACTCCTGAGGTACTTACCCACAGTTATGGTGTGAGCATGGCATTTGTGGTTAATGCAGAACCTCCAAAGCCCCTGGTTGGCCGAGCTCCCCGAGTACCGATACTGCATCCAGAAATCTGTTGCCGTAGAAACAATGAGGAGCACAAGGGCGGCCACGCCACACAGAGTGCCCCCTCCTGCTAAAGTATACAGCATGGTGGAGAAGCTGGAGAAAACACTGTCCCCCTACGCATTCAGCAACTGTTCAGGGAGGAGATGGGACATATTAAACCATGCTACTCATTCCTGAGATATTTTACATCATCAGATGTGTTTTTTGTCTGTTGATTAAACAAAGAAATGTATAACTCATCTTTATTTCAGCAAATACTACCATCAAGCTGGAACTTGCTGCAGGTCTAAAGTCAGTGAAGCATACATGGAACAAGAAGCTCTAAAACTGCAATAATTAATAAAAAGCAGCTGTTTCTGTTCTTCTCTTATGTAACAATAAGTTTCCCAGCCAACAGCATGGAGGATGAAATCATCCTCAGTCAACTCTCTTTAACACAGTGAAATTAGTTGCAACCAGCAAAGCACTTGACCCAAACTGATGTGTGACAATAGGCTTGCCTATCAGGCAGTTCGGAGCCTTTGTTCACCACTAATTCCCCTTCATGCACAACAAACTAATCTACCAGTACCAAGCAAGTGAACTGTCAGCACTGCTGCTGTCTGTCACCCAGCCAGCAAACCCACGATTTCATGCACTGATTTCAACACCTCGCTGCTGCTCTTTTTAAAATTATTCTTAACAACAGCATGCATCCAAAGTACGTGTGTACGCCTGTTTCACAAATAAATATAAATATATATATCCACTAATAATTTCAGCTTTAGTCCCCGACATAAGCCAGCAGCAGGGTTCCTGTGCAGGGTCCTCAAACTTTCTGTCCTCTTTCTGTGTAGTTCCTCTTGCTCCCAAAAAGCTGTTTAACAGTTTTTCTCTTTAAAAAGAAGAAGGTAGAATCTTCCTGGTAGGGCAGTAAATGCAGGTTGTGTGTAAATGCACGTGTTTTTCCTGATACCTGTGGTGTGGCTGCTCTCTCCGGGCTCGCTGGCTGTAACTGTGTGCCTATCCTTTTTAAACCCTGCACCTCTGGCTCTCATTGTCCGCGGCACAAAAGAGGGAATGATCGAGCGCAGCATGTGAGTGACGGTAAATCCCCCTCTTGCCCTCCTCACCTCTGTCATCCCCATCTCTCTATCACCCCACCGACTCTGCTCCCCTGCACTTGATCGTTCTCCTTGCGTCCTACATGGCTTCTTTTTAATTTCATGTTTCTCAAACAAGACTAATTAGTCACGGTTCTCGTAACCACATTATGTATGAAACTCTTTCCTGTCACTGGCCTTGGCTTGGTGGGAGCATGCTGTAGGCACTGAACTTAAACCTGTGTGCACACACTGATGTACATGCTGTATGTAGGAAAACAAATAAAAGACAGTCCACTTCATATCTTTATTTGTCTGATTGTTCTGAAGTGCTTTGGAATATAAAATTATTGAAAAGCAGGAAAAAGTGTGAAACAGACTTTTTATTGTTTAAACTCTTGGTTTCTTCATTTGTGACACATTTGTGCGCATACATTAAAACTGCACGATAACACTGAATAAGCCACATTAAGTGCCACGGGTGAGGTTGAAAAAATAAATGCATATCGTGATAACATGACATTTTCCCTCCTCTTTTACAGGCTTCTATCTTTCTTTACCACTTCTCTACACAGGGTCCCAGTAAAAGCATGAAATCTGTTTCTCAAATTCAATAAGAAAAAGATGACACTGAAAGAGGATTTGTCATTTTATAGGGTGGAGTTTGTTGACATTCCTTCAGTTTGCTGTTAAAACTATTCTGCTGCAGTATAATGTCTAAAAAGGTTGTGAACTTTTCATATTCACGCATGAGAAGACCTCAAGCATCGGCATGTTTTCACATAAGTAAATGAATTAGACTAAACTGACTAACTGCAGGAAAAGATCCAACATTATGTGACTGAGCAGCAGGAATATCCCAACCTAAAGGATTATCATTAATGTTGGTGTTATAAAGAGGCATTACAAGTTCTGATTGATGGATTGACAATCAATTGTTGGTGGGTGTCATTGTTTGTTAAAGATCAGAGATCTTTCAAGTCTTATCTTTACACAACCTCTAACCGTACAGGCCTCCGTCATGTTGTCTGTTGCCATTAATGAGTGCAGCAATGATTTGCGTAACATAACTGTGAGGAAGAAGCCATTACTCTGCAAAAAAAAAATAAAAAAATATTGCTATCTGCAGACTCCTAAAGTCCAAAGGGTCAGTCATGTAGTCTGCAGGAAAAACGAAACCAGCTCTAATCAGCTGTTTCCATCTGTTAAACTCGATTGTGTGGAATGGGGATTGTACATTTTTCATACTTACAGACAGACCTAGTGTCATGTATTTGTCTAATTTTGCTGATTTTGTCTGAACTCTATTTTTAAGAGTGTGTAAAGCTGATTGGGTTGCAGCTATGCAGAAATAGTTTGCTTAAAACACACATTTCAGAACAACTATCTTGACCAATGAAACGGCAAACCTAAGCATATTCAATGTTTTTATACTACAAATAAATACATACATAAAATAATCTCTTAAGATAGGAAAACACTTTTTATACATCTTATTGTGCACAGAAGCTAATGAGTGATTTTTTTCTGCATCAGTGACCAAAAACATTCTAATAAATAAATAATATCCCACTTAATCAAACATTGTCCATGGTTGTTACAAAAAGGCACATTATGATATGCATAACTTAGCATGGCTCCTTCCCACAGCATAGAGTCCATCACTGAGCTACAGTTAATTCAGTTCTGTATGAGCTGGAACTTCGACAAAGATTTTTGCTGGCACTCTGAGAGGAGAACTAATCTGAAAGTGTGCTTGCAGGACTCTCGTGCCTTCAGAGGGTGGCATTATCTGCCTTTTTTTTTATTAATACATTTTTGCTACTTCATGGTTACATTGTACTTAAAAAGAGCCACAAGCTAAAAGCTAATAAGTGAACCACACACACACACATACACACACACACACACAAATACAGTAGAATTAAACACACATGTACCAATCGGTTGTCTTTTAAGTGTCTTGATGTTGCGAAAAATGGATGTCATCTTTAAACTAAACACGATTAAAAGAACTTGAAGCTCCGACACACACACACACATACACCTCCCAGCTTTTAATGATCACACACTGGGATGTGTCCGGACGCTGCTCTTACACTCACAGCTCTTCTTCTTGCTGTTCGTCTCTTCTCTTTGAATGTCCGGGCCGTGGAGCCCAGAGGATGACGGTTCGATCAGCAGATGATGAGAGGAAAGTCTGGTCGTGTGGATGCCACCGGCACTGGATCACCTTATCCCAGTGTTCCCCTGCTACGGTCTGAGGGAGGGGCTTTGTCAGGTCACCTAGCATCCGGGAAAAGGAAAAAGTCACACTGTGAGCAAACAAGCAGTCATGAGGACACTCCTTCCTCTTAGCTGGCATAGCACTGATACAGTCTAATCATTTATCAATAAAATTTGCTCTCTCTTAAGCTTAACTTAGCGTATGCAGTTGTCGGTACCTTGAAGGTCACTGATGATGATTCTGTTGTCATAGGAACCAGTGAGGAGATGATGGGCTCCGGGTGAGAAGCGCACAGAGCGTATGTCGCTACTGTGGGGGCGGTACGTCTGGACGATGCGGCCTCCTCTGATGTCATACAGCATGCAGGTGCTGTCCTCCTGACCCGTGGCCAGCAGGCGGCCACTGGGATCCACCGCCACCGATGCAACCGCACTTCCTGTGTGAGACATGAAAATACCAAAACTTAGAACTGCCAACGTTCAACTCAGAGTGTATGACATTATCAGATCATCAAATTCTTTAACATAGATTTCTTATGAACTTCTTTTCTAAATTGAAAAGCCTTGTCACTTTTCAGCTTAATACGGTTTGTCACTAAACTTCCAAGTCTGATCTGTTCAGATATTAAAACATACTTTAATTATCTTTTTTTTAATCATTATTTAATTAAAACTAAACATTTCAATAATAAATAAATGAACAAGAAAAGAGGGCAGACTTGCTCAGGCTAACTAAAAAGGAACAAACAGATTTGTAATAAATGTTCCTAATTACTATGTTGATGCTCTGTAACCTGCAGCAGTGATCTGCAGCTGGTTAAAGGAAAAGGTCGTGATTTGACTTACCCGAGCCATGCAGAGTTGTGCCCACCACCCGCACACAGCTGGGTACTCGTAAGTCCCAGAACCGGACTGTCTTGTCCTGGGAGCCTGAGGCGATCATCCAACCCCCCCATGTGAACAGAGTCAGAATGTGACCTGTTCAGATATAAAAGTGTTAAATACATGTCATGCAAATGTAAATCCACGTTTTTACTTTGTTGTATTAATTGATATTGTTACACTTTGTATCCTGAGATGATGTGTTGCAGTTTAAAAGTTTTTTTGTTTTTCATGTTTAGAAAAATATTTCCAAAAGAGTCCAGATATCTTGTGCAGAAAGGCTTAATGGACTTCTGTTTCTGTGAGCCGAGTTTCCTCATAAAAGATTTCTTGCAGTCAGCTGCAGGTGGAGTGCTGCCATACCTGTGTGTCCACTCAGAGCATGAAGGCCCTGTCCTCTCTGACAATCGGTGGTGTAAATGTTGCAGTCTCCAGCTCCAGCACTGATTAAGATGGACCCTCCACTCTCAGGGCCCTCCATAAAAGCCAGGTCTCTTATGGTGCCATCATGCATGCTGAACTCCAGATCGGGGCCTGAATCAGACAGGTACATTTAGTTGGCAAAACAAATGTCTGCTTCAGCATGTATGTTCCTGGTTGAAAGCAAATCATATATCTATGTTCAAGTTTATGGTTTCGTCTAAACAAAATCTAAACTCTGAAAGTTCCCTCAACCGAGGGAAGGCTTAGAGTGTACTCATACAATCAAAGAAATGTCATCATATCTTTTTTACAAGCAATAGAAAAGATTCTTTTGAAGGTCAAGAAAATATGAGAAGCAAAACCCGCAATGATTTTACCAGACTATCTTCTAAACTCCAAATAGTATTACAGAGTTTAAAGAATTGTTGCACCAACAACGATGCAAAGGGCATAACCTTTTCTATCACAAAAATATCAAGTTTATCCTGTGCATAAGTAGATAAAAAAAAGGTTCTGAGGATATTTTTCTTAGAATTTTACCCTCTTAATTACCCTCCACTTACCTGCAGGTCATATCACTTTTTCAATAAACTTCAAAGCTACAAATACTAAACTTAGCACAAAAAGTAATTAAGTTAATGTTTGGTCAACTATTTCTACACCTTAATCCAACCAAATGAATTTTGTATTGTGGACTGTTGGAAAGCCTGATTAATCCAGGAACTTGTAAGGATCAGTGAAATGAGCAAGGCAGGTAAACATGTGGGTAGTGCCCCAAAAATGTGCCTAAATCCTCTGCAGACTCTCCTATTGGCATTTTCTTGGTAGACTGGATGGTTGCTCTCCCCCTCAGTGAGACGGGAAGAACACATATTTGCCTGTGTGTGTTTTTTTTTTTTTTAGAACTTCAGAAGCCTGTGGAAGATCCATATGCAGCCACAACAGCTTGCCTCTCCTCCTCATGCTGGTCACCAGTCTGGCCACATTTTGCTGTGGGATGGCATCACGTGGCTCAACCAGGAGTTGCTGAAGGTCAACCAGCATGGTTGTGTTGGCCGATCTGGCACATACAGCACACCCAGGCTGATCAAGAACCATTTGTGTTCTATTGTGTTGAGGTCTGGATGGCAGGTGGAGGTCCCAGATTCTTGAGATGCTGGATCTTCACTGGCTCCAAAATCTCTTCCTGTAATGTCTGTCAGTCAATCAGGGGTCAGTAGATATTTGAAAGGCACCCACCAGGTAACACATAAATCTCAAAATAAGAGTGAATACCAAGAGGAGATCATTGCAGCGAAGTTTGGCACATTTTTGGGGAACAATGTGTTGCTCATTCTTTAGAAGTTCGATGCTGACAAGTTATACTTTGTAGTAAAGGTGACAAACAGGCTTTCCAGCTGTATTATTAAAGAGGAGAAATAACTGGCCATCACAATTTTCATCGCTGTTTTTTTTCTTTGAAGTTAGGAAACACCAAAATAAATCATGTGTGCTCTTTAAGGAAGTGGGTGAATGGTACCTGTAGCATTGCAGCTGTCTGCATTGAATGGCAAGACCTTGACGTATTTGTCATTGGAGCCAGTAGCCAGCAGCTGTCCACAGTGGCTCCAGGCAACGCAGTAGATTGAGCCCTTGTGATGTTTGTTCCGTCTGAAGCACACAGCTGGCTGCTTGATCGCAGCAGAACCACTGAAGAGGGAAACCAGTCGGAGACAGATGGAAAACGGCTGGGTGCCCCAAAACGCTTTGCTTAAGACTAAATAGACACAGCTTGAATTCCTATATATCTGGACTAATTAGCCTTGATGTATTAACAGAGTTGTTTTCTAAGATTAATAAATGATATCTTCTCTTAGTTACCTTTAACAAATCTAACTAATTATTTGACACAAATGTGTGTTTTTTTTAAATATCTTACATTAAGGCAGTTGTTTTGTGAAAGCTCTTAAAATATCTGATATCCATAAAATACAAAAACCAAAAAAGAGGAAAAAAATTGCCGTTTTTATTTCTCAGTCATGATTCAAACTGCTCATGAGATGCATTCATCTCCAATTTACTTGCAGTCACTTAACTTTCAATAATTCCATCATTTATGTATTATCTTTTTAAAATCTTTTTTTTTTTTACGAAACTACACAGAATCACTGTAATGTTAAACATTAATTAGCCACTAGATGGCAGATATGTTTAGAGAAGCAGCTCTTAGCTATTATGCCGCAAACAACATTAGATCATGATGTGTATTTTTATATGAATGATTTTGTGTTTGATTTTATTGTAATTCCTATGATTGTAATTCCTATGCCTATGTAAAGCACTTTGAATTGTCTTGAACCTGAAAAGTGCTATATAAATAAACTTGCCTTGCCTAAAATATCATGGGTGATGGAGGGGGCTGGTGCTGCCTACCTTGGGGTCAGCGATTCTGGGTAGGCACAAACTCTCAGGGTTTTTGAGTTGGAGCCGACAGCATAAAGTGTTCCAGAGGGATGGAAGGCCACTGCACGCAGCGCCTGTGTGTCCTCTAACTGGTTCACTTTGACAAACTGGGTTTTGGATTTCACAGACTACAGAAAAACAGACAAATAATCTTTTACAATCACGTTCAGAAATGTGTTTGAGCATTTAATATAAGCTGTAACAATAAACCCGTCAGTACATTTAAATAAAAACTATGAGCTAATGAGAGTTTTACTTTACCTCCTGAGTGTCTCGTGTTGCAGACGAACCAGAATCCTCCTGGACGGTGGGCCCAGATGCTCGGATCCTTTCAGCACTGATGACCACAATAGAATAATTTGTACCCAAGTATGAACCACTAGATAACGTTCGACTCTTAAATTAATACAGTCAAAACAGAGAATTTTTATTTTCATCTAAATTCTGAAAAGCTGACTTTTACCTCTGACTGGGAGGAACTGAGGATTCATTGTGTGAAGCCAAGCCGTGGTTTCCAGAGCTGCTGCTGACCCCACCTGCCTTGTCCCTTGCCTGCCCTTTATCTGGGGCCTGGCGTGCGTTGGTGGTCTTTGGGCTGTTGTTCCCCGTCACTCCATTCCAGTGCTGACCCAAATGTGTCACGGCTTCGTCTCCTTTAAGGTCGATGCCGACGTTCATCTCTTCCAACTTCTGAATAGATCTAGACAAAAGACAGGCTCTCTTGTAGCGCTGACATTGTGTTTCCGACATTAAATGTCCGATGACCTCCTCACCTGGTGAGGAACGTTTCAGTCAGGTTGTGTTGGGCTCCATCCTGAGGCTTCACTCCTCCCTCCAGTAGCATCTGCTGGTAAAGCTGCCTCTGCTGCTGCTTCTGTTCCAGGTGCTGCTGCACGCGCAGGCGCTGCCTGTAATATTCCTGGATATGTTCTGTGGAGTTCCGACGCTGGAAACATACAAACAGACTGTTAATGCATTAAAGCGCTGGGAGTAATCCAGGGAAAAGCATTCAGGAGGCGGTTGTTTTAGACGGGGAGGCCCTGGAGTTGGGTCAAACATATATGCTTGCCTGACAAACTTTTTCTAAGAGCCACTTTTTACAACTCTTCAGCTCCCAAGGCTCTGCCCTCTATCATCCACCCCATAAAAAATTATTCAATGTCATCAACATAAACCAATCTACAGTGGTGATTCTCCTCTCCCAGCCTCCCACAATCTAATCTTAAGGTACTTCGCTTCTCTGAGATGCATAAAGCTGGGGGATGATGGAGACAATGGCCACGGTTACATGGTGTTTTTTAATCCGGAATTAATAATTCCGAATTAAAAAAATCTTCTCTTCCCTATACAAAGCTGAGATGAAATAAGATTCATAAATCTATAATCTGTTTAGTCTAAACTCACAAGCTCCCAGCATAGACGTCAGAACAGCAGCTATGGTATCACCTCAGGAGTCTCCGTGCTGCAGGGTGGCCCGCCGTCTTTTCCAGGTGTTAGAGGGGTGCGTGTTGTGTTGGGCCCATCAGGCCCCTGTGGGTGTTTCCTAGAGACAGGGAAATGAATATTGTGAGGCAGTCTGTCTAAAAAGAGTTTGGATAAAATACTTAAAGGTTTCACAAACGTGCAGTAGTAGCATGGTCAAAATTAGGGCTGGACGATTATGGAAAAAATAATAATAACAATCATTTTGATTGATATTGAAATCCCGATTAATGTACACGATTATTTATTGATTTAAATAAAAGAATTTATTGAACCACCAAAACTCAACCTCAAATATAACTTTAAAAAAAAACTGGAAATAATTTAGAAGTAAAGGAGTAAAAAAATATGATATTAAATAATGATAGCAATAAAAATGAATACCCAGTCTATATGCATTCCTGTTACAGTGTTTTTATGATTGTGAGAAGGTTATATTGTAATCACGATTAAAATTCGATTATTTGTCCTGCCCTGGTCAAAATAATAATCCATATTTTAATAAAATTTGATCATTATAGTTTAGCATTTTCAATCAATGTTATATAAATAAAAAAAACTTTAATTTTGTACACAGTGGAAAATGATAATTTATTAACGTTATTCAACATGGTGGGATTAACAGTGTTGTATATAGAGTCATAGATCTACGTACCGCTGGCTTTAAACACATTATGGGAGTAAGGCACTGTAATTATTATATGGCACAGAATAATTTGATATTATATGACCTATGCTGCATAATGCAGCATTTCAAACATGTCAATTTTCATTTGCATCAACTCAATATTTGGCCCCTACCTCTCTGGCGACTCATCCAGCTGATGCACATTGTTCTCCATGAGGCTCCGGCTGAGGTTTGACCTCACGCCAGCCTCCAGGCCCCTCTTATCCTGCGCTGCCAGACCGTGGGACAAGCCATCCAGCACTGGGTTAAGCGATCTGGACATGTAAGTGTCAGCTGAATGAGGTCTTTGCCGAAAAGGCGAAGTGGGGCAGGGAGACAGACGGTTTATTAACGGAGTGAGGAGATCGGCGTATCCAGCTTTGCTGGGTTTCACCAGCCGGTCTACGTGGATATTGAGGGTCTTTTGCTGGAAGGCACAGGTGAAGGCACCTGAGGAGAGGTTCTGAAGCCAGGAGAGCAAGGACAGATCCAGCTCATCGCAGCCATTCCCGCACAGTAAGTCCAAGCCCAGCAACACTTCACCCTCTCTGATCTCCTCACCTGTAGCTTTACTCTAGAAAACACAAATGTCTAATCAGTTTAATTGTGGTTTGGAACTAAACTTCACAGTTTTGCTCCTGAAAATGAGACTGTTTTTCATTAAAACCAGTCAACTGATCTCGAAAAGAAGGAAGCATTAGCTCGGAGCATTTTAACACCACCTTCAGTGAATATAGATGTGATCCTGTACATTTGGAGGGTCTGATGATACCTGACAGAACTCCACGCAGCACTCGTAAAGGACCCCTTTGATGAGCAGCTGGAAGAGGCGGTTCCCACTTGCCCTGAAGCCTGCCTCGCTCAGCTTCCTGTCTGCAGGGATGAATTCAGCCACCATAGCACAGGCCTCCTCGAAGCAGTGGACGCGCGCTGTGCTCGGATTCCAGTCTTTGTACTCTGCGTGGTGGGTGAGGCGGGGTAGGGTGAGGAGCAGACACAGCTTGCTGTAGTCTTCCTTGGTCGGGCAGAATCCCTCCAGACTGTGGAGGGACTTCACAGCCTCCTGCATGGTGAGCTCCAGCTTTACATGGTGGAAAATTCAGAGTACTGGTCAGCCCGCTGATGATGGATAATATTTTATGTTTAATACATATGCGGATGATGATGTGAATATTGTGAGTAATTCATCATACGTTGTGAGGATCTTCAGCAGCTGACATGGCATTATTTACACACAAAGCTTCAAGGAACTTCTGCTTCAGGATGATGTATCGAAACCTAGAAATATAAATCTAAGCATTAAGAGGCATATTTTGATCATTGATAGATCAGGCAAGTTTAAAATATTTGCTTTTATATATAAGAAAATAATATATTTGAACCACAAATAACTAAAACTGGAACAGCCTGTTTTCAGGTTGGTCTTACGTTCCCATAGAGTAATGACTTAAAAATGACTCACTGTGGTGTTTAAACAGCTTTTTCATGGCACTTTTTGTCAGTGTCAATGAAAATCGTGATCATGATCAAATCGTTCCAATTTTTCATGTGAATAAGAAACTTCTCACCTTTTCTTATCAAACTTGTCTATTCCTTCTAAAGGCTGAATAAACTGCAGCACCTCCTCCCACTGGCCATCCAAAATGAGCTGCCTGTTAAAAAAAAAGAGACAAAAAAAACAACCTTAGTTTGGTGAAATCTGCTCTTTCACATCTTGTTTTATGCCACTCAGGTGTCCTACCTGAGGAAGAGCATGTCATCAGAGTACAGCCCGTTAATAACGCCGCTCTCCCTCTCCAAGGCTAACATGCTGATGTGGAGCCTCCTGGAGTTCAGGAAGTCCAGGATGAGCTTGATCACTTCTGCCTCCTTGATGTTGATGCTCTCCTCTGCTGTCATGGTTACAGATGTTTGTGGTGGCCACTGCTAGCTGGCTGGAAATCAGAGATAGTGAGACGCAGACAGACATGTTAAAGGAAAAATTTTATTTAAAAAAGACAAGGAAACAACATGTACTGAAAGGGTTGATCGTATACAGTTCGAATTCACAGTTTATTTGATCTTTTCATAACTTGCAGTAGAGTGATTTGAATGCTCTCAATTCAATAACTGTACTTGTGGCTTAAAGGGATCAAGAGGAAAAGTCTCAAATCAACTGTAGGATGTTTTGTAATACCACCTGGCCAAAGTGTTTTGTGCTTCAAATTTGCTGACATGTGCTGGCAAAAAGATTAGCAACAAAATAATAAAGCTTTTGCTGGAATAAAAAACAGATTATCGAACCATGTTTCCTAGAAAACAAAAATCTGGACATAAACTCAATATTTAACTATTCTAGCCTGCTACAAGGTGTACAAAGTGACACAGTGAATGCTGAAAATATGAATATCTATTTTTGCCATTTTTTTAGTATTTCAGAATGCTTCAAATATTTGCAACCGGCGAAAAAGCCTGTTTTACAGCAAGAGTTTTGCTATTGTATTCTGTATAAAATCTGATTCAGCAGCTTCTTTGAGAACGCCTGTTTTTATAATTTAACACTAATGGTGCCAGCACAGATATCCAAGTTAACCATATTAAGTAGATCAAGCCACCTTTGATCAAAATAGAAGCTGAGATAACTTTCAGCTTTGTTACATGCATACACAACTTTTTCTAATATTCTGCCCGACATTTTTCATTTCACTTTGTCATATATTTAAAAATGAGCAGTGCCGCCTTTGATACATCTTTGATACATCTTGATCTGCTTTTATTTGAACAACTCAAACAATTATACCAATCGTTTTTGGACGAACTAAGCTGCAAATAAGAATTTATAATAGTGACATAGCATTTAGCAAGCAGTGTGAACTGTTAAAAGTATGACCATGTGATGATGTACACGTACCCAACAGTAATCAATGTTAAACATTGACAAATACTAAGATTTTACACTATAGCCCAGTGGTTTACACAGTGAAGATAAAATTCAATGATATTCCTTCAGGAATGTGTTTTATTTGCTCAATAACTGCTATCCTTGGTCTTCTCATTAAAAATATTTCTAATATTAACAGGCTACAACACACGTATTACTCCATTGTAGCATAGACTTTTGTCATGGAACTCTGAAACACCTTAACAGTGCACTTCTGCATGGTTGGTCTAAAAATGGTTAAACGCTGCAATATTACAGAGACAACTGCGAGACCAGAAGGGTCATCGTTCTGCAGGGTGTGCTCGTAAAAAAAAAAAAAAGCCGTGATGCGTGACGCCGCCCAGTCCCCCGCCCTGCATGGAGAAAAAGCATCCACCAGCTCCGGTCCTGGATGTGGCAGCAGGTCTGCGGCCCAAATCTGACAGCCTCATCACTTTATCTGCAGATATGTCTTTATCAGACATATCTAGTTTGCTAGAGCATATCGTGCGGTGCTCACGAGCACACAAAGCCCTTCACTCGATGGATACACAGGCAGGACAAGCAAAGACACGAGACAGTCATGTCATTAATTACGCTAAAGAGTCCCTGCAGGAGCATACTGCAGGCAGAAGGAGTGCTAGCTGCTCACCTGTCAGACTGCGCCAACGACACGCTGCATTAAAGCGGCTCCACTCTTTCTGCCGCTTCTAAATATACCACGAAGGAAACGGTGTTTGATGCTGAAACCTTATTTCCAGAGCGCGCTCCTCTGCCTGATTTCTTGTACACAGCTCACGGTTGCCATGCGGACGCAGATACGAACCTCCAATCAGGTGAAGCGTTGGCGCTTGGTGGCCACGCCCATGATACGCTGCAGACGTGAAAACTTTTAATAGAAAACAAAATTCATAAAAACAAGTTATCTTTTTTATCTGCTTTTAAAAGAGAATTTACGAAATCATCCTTTCTGGTCTATCTGCATATTGTTTTAATTTGCTAATTATAAAAATGTAATCTGAAAAAATCACGATGTAGGCTACCTATGAAAAGTATGGTTTCATTATCTGATATAAAATCTAAAAATCTAACTTAAAAGGGTTTTTTTTGTAATTCTCCTGCCAGACTATCTTTTAAGGACTTTTGGAGGATTTTTTTCCCCTCTGCAATTACACCTGTTCATACTGGCCATGACTGGCTAACTGCTGTAATGTTGCTATTGTTGTTTTCTTGAATTTAATGTTTATTTTTGTTGTTGTTTTTTGTATTTTTTCTTTGATATTGGTCTGCCACATGGACTAAAGATGGAAATTAACAGTTGGCTATAGACAGAATACTGGATGTGTCAGAACTTAACAGCACATTAAAAAGGACTGTGACAAAATAAAAGCATACAGCATGGTTTAGATTGTAACAGTTGTGCCAATATGTCACCTTACAAGTGCAAAATAAATAAAGAAAACAGCATTTATAAACCTAAGAACAGAAAAATTAACAAAAATGTTGATTAATTTCAATAACCCATGTGTTTAAAGTTGATTACCACATGAATGCTGAGGCCATGCTTAAGTTTATTAAATGCATAAACAAAAAGAAATGGATTCAATATTCTGCAATATGTTGAATGAATGCAGAGCTTTTGACATACAAAACAGAGGAATCATAGTGAATAGACAGCTCACATGAACACACTGTACAGTATCATTACACTTCAAATGATCTCCTTCTTTGGCCTTAAACAGCCAAAAAGCAGGTGGACAGAACTTTCTGTTGACAGATTATTTCAGTATTCAACAATGACGCACATTTTCTCTCCTGGCATACTATATTACATTATCAAAAACACATACATGCTTGTTTTTGGTCATAAATATCTCTCCTGTTTAAAACAAAATGCAATGTTCAGAGGTTTTGTTGCAAATCATTTTTTTAAACATTTGTTGGCAAAAGAAACATGATTTCGATACCAATGAAACCTGATGGCTAGTCTACCCGTATGCAGCAGCCTTATTCTGCCTTAAATTTCTACTTAAATAAAAAATCTATGAAGGAAATCCTCATATTACTGACCTAAAACATGTTGCATTTACACTGTAGGTGACAAATGTGCAGCTGATACACACTTTAATGAATGCTGTGTTTCTCTTCCAACCCCTTTATGCAACAGCAGAACAACAGATGCAGACACATGTAATGCAATGCTTTTAAAGAACTGGCCATTGCCTATTGAGATGCATGATAGACATTTTTTTCTGCTTTCTTCATGTATTTGATTTACACGGAGATCTGGTATATGCACTAATTACTACATTTTGGCGCTTTGTGGAAGTCATACAGCATCATGTATGCAGACAGCATTAAGATGACTATGCTTAAGTATGACTTTTGAATTTAATACTGATAAAGCACCATTACAATAGTACGATTTAACTTAATGCTGATAAAAACAATACTTCACAGGTATATCTTTTCCCTGGTGTTCTGTGATATTCCTTATAGAATGTGGAAGTGTAATTATATATTAACTTAATACTGCAACGATCATACAAGGTGCTGCTGGCAACACTATTAAAAAAGAAAAACAATGCTGGGATATTGTTTGTTCACAAACCTGCTGTGAATCAGCAGCAAAGTCTTTTACAACAATGGTTCTCATTCTTTTGGCCAAATCAGTCCAAACAAAACTGATATTATTTCTGCCCCCTACTGAAAGACTGACCTCACGGAGTATGCAGCAATTTCTGTATATTCACAAAAATCTCAAAAATTGAGAGTATAAGTAAATGTTTTAATACTAGAAATACTTATTCATATGTTATTCTCTGCAGGATGAATCGTCTGCAGGTTCCCGACCCCCAGGCTGAGTACCGGTGATCTGTAGGGGATAACCTGCATTTTTATGGCCTTCTTGAGAAGGATTCTGAAAAAGCTGAAACCGCTCCACTTTGTTAAGCTGAACACATGTATTGTGTGACTAACACTAGCTGTATGCAATTAGTTATTTTTGGCCCTTTGAGGTTTTACATAACTTAATGTACAAACTGTTTCATGAGGGAAAGTTTTTCTTGCAAATACAAAAAAAGCTTCTGTTTTACTATCACTGCATTGCACCTGAACGGAAAATAAAACGCACATAAGGCCCAACATCAATAGGGTAATGCAAAAGAAAATACAAATATCCGTTTGCACACAAATTCAAAACATTCAGTGCTTCAGTCTAACTAGGAGAAATGTCATTCTCATCATATCGTCATTCATATCGTCTCTTTTTTGACATTTGGCACATAGAAAATACTCACACGTGCCTTTATAAACAGACTCAAAAATGACAATCTCTAAAAACACAAGTGATTACTTCATTTTTCAAAAGTGTTTACATTCCAGTTGTTCGTTGCCTTTTACGTCCTGGCGCATCTGGTCCAGAGTATGCAGGGTAAACTATGACGGGAATGCAACGAGAGGAGAATCTCACATGGAAAAGACAAATATGCATTCATCTAACTGGCTTTGCAGGTGTTTGAATCTCCATGGATATGTACAGTGAAGTGCAAATAAGGGGGAATGACACAGGCAGGGGAGTCAAGTTCCCTTAGGATTGTGCAGGCACTACTTTTTTAGGAGTGGGTGGCTTCTTAGTTTGCCACAGGTGGTTGTGAATGGTCACTGCGTCCACGCTGGCGGACATGGTCTTAGCTGGTATCTGACTGAACTGCTTCTTGTCGGAGTTGTACTTGTAGAGCCCGTCGATCATCTTGCGTGTGATGCTCTTCGGGCCGATTCCTGTAAGCTTGTTGATCTCTTCTGTTTCTGGGCAGTAAGTGTAGAGAGAGCGAAACTGGCAGCCGGCATCACGGAACAACACCAAGAAGTTGTTAGCCTCAGATTTTTCCATTTCCTGTAAAAGACAAGGAAGTGAAATTCATTAGATATGAATGTGATGTGCTTTAGGAATCTTCACTGGCCTTTCCTCTCTTGTGGAGCTTTTTTTGTAGTGGAGCACTACCACTTTTACTTTGAACTATAATACTTGCTTTTATATCAACAAAACACGTTTTTATCTTAAACAAATCAAAACAGAATTGAATAATTTAGATTTATATTCGACAGAATCATCATCTTGGCCTCATCAGAGTCTGAACCTGTACAGAATCCACTCCATGATGTTACCTCCAGGATCTTGTTCTTCTGCCCCTCATTGACCTTGCCTGCGAGGCAGCAGTGGGCCAGAGCATTTTGGATAATGTGCTTATTAGATTTGGCACTGGGCTCCTTGTACAGCTTCGGGCCTGAATGAAAACAGAGCAGAAAACGTTAGGAGGAATCCGTTGCCGTGGCAACCACTCCAGCTATGCCGCAGAAAAGATACCGAACCCTATTTTTACTCTTTTGATAGATCATGTGTGGAGACATGAGTTTGACATTGGTTAGTCTGATGAAGTGTGTGTACAATGAATTCACATGGATCGCTGATTTTTAGCGTAACCAATAAATATTATTAAAAACGTTACAAAGAAGAAATTACACTGTTTTGTCACTTTAAAAAATAACCTGAAGATTAAAAATGCAAACATTACTGTAACTCAAAATGATACCCTGGATAAACAGCTACATCTCTTTACAGCTTGCATCTGTAAACACTAAAATATCCCTGATTTAACATTTGCATGGATAAAATATGAGTAACAGAAGACGTGGCCAAAGTGACCCTACCCGTATACTCTGTGTTGGATGTGACAGATGAAGTGGTAGATCCATTCTCCCAGTCCTTTTCTCCATTCTTGCTGCTCGAGCGGCTCGGTGACAGGAAGCCGTCTGCGGAGTCCGGCCTAAAGAACACACACCATCCACATTTAGCTCATCTGTTCTTCATGTGGACCAATTCTGAACACTCAGCAAGGCACACTGCAGGCAGGGCTGCCATCCAACTCAGTGACCAAAAGCAGGGACTTGTTTGACATTCTTACAGTACCGGTAATGACTAAAGCAGTAAAGCTTGCAAGCATAGCCAAAGGGTGCAGTGTGGTGTGTTAAAGGTCAAGAAAAGAGGTCAATCCAATAGTGCAGCAGTTGGCATTTACCTGCTCTTTAATACTGAGACTACAGTAGATGTGCTTCCTGCTTCCTGGGCATAGCTGCCGTTCTACATATGCAGCTGGAGCTACAGTACATAAGCCAAACGTAATATACTCAGTGTAATTGTGTAAAAGTTCAATAAGCAAGGCAGCAAGACAGTAAGAGCAAACAAATCCAATCTTAGTGCAAAATAAACTAGTAATGATTTTTGGGAATCTAAAAGACCCACATCAATAAGTCATGTTGGCTTCGTCTTTGCAATAATTGTGATGTAATTTATTGTTACACACTGCAAGAATACTTGTTTCAAAAGGACTATCTAACACACTGCCATAGTTTAGTTATCATACTTGGTATCATATTTTTATGCAGGTAGACTTCCAAAGAGCTAATCTGTAATGTAGGGTGGGTTTCCAACCACAGATCAAAGTTCACCTTATCTTTTATCAGTTAGGGAAAAACAAATGGCAGGCGTGTAAAGTGGTGAGGAAAGCACAGCAGATGAGTGAGCAGAAAAAAACCCCCAACAGTTTAACTGCATGCAGCATCTCATTATGGAGCGCCTCACAGTTTCCATGCTTTTAACATTTCCTCCCAAACAGCAGGACTGGTGGAAGAAGTCTCCAAAGTGGGCCTTGAAGCAACTCCTGTGAAAAGTGGGACCATGTTGGCCGTTTTCATCAACTGATCCAGAGGTTTGTAAATTCTTTTGTACATAGCGGCTGCAAAGTGCTCCATAATGAGATACACCATTAATTATTCAGAGAACCATGGTTACCATGGTAATCAAGCATTTTGTGGTTGCTATACCAGATTGTGGGTAATTTAAAGAAGTGAGTTAACATAAGCTGTGAATGTCTTTTCAGCAGGTGAGAAGCGTTATGTTGCTTTGGCCTCAAGTGCTCACTCAATGCTCCATAAAACCCAGTGCGGGTAAAGGGTTTCAGTGAAGGATTGAGCTCAGGATGGTGGAAAGTGCTTTAAGATTTAACTGGGAAGAAGAAACCAACCTTCTCCTTCTCAATTTAGGAGAGCTCAAAAAGTAGAAGAGACTGCTAGAGGCTAAACTAGAACTTCTGACATGTGAAACAGGAGGAAAAAGAGAAGTAAAAAGGGAAGATTGAAAAAGAACATGTCAGATCTGCAAACTAGAGTCATTCTCCCCAACCAACCTGCAAATGTCTCTTTACTTTATACAATTTACACTCTATATAATAGAAGGAATCAATACTTATTTACTCTGGTGATAATAGGAATTTGTAAAAGCAGCAAAAACTATTAGCAGAATGAACAGGGATCCAAGACTAAAGGGACTTATGACCATAAAAATGTTTAAATCTGAACACTAAAGGAAATTCAAATCCCCCCAAAATACAAAAACCTGTTAAAAAGTTAACATAGTAAGGCTACTCTAAATGGCAGATGTTTCTGTTGCGTTTTGCACGTTTCACCAGCAGCTCCATACTTGCAGAAACATCTCACCTTGGTGCTCTCTTCTCGGAGTGAACGCTGTCGCTGTCACCCAGGTTGAGGGAAGCGAGGGACAAGCTGGAGACTGAAAAGACATGTTCCCGTGAACCTGGATGTGGGACATCAAAATGTGGCACAACACGACACGATTACACACACACCACAAATTAATACAACACCCCGCTGTCCACTTATAACAAACGATGAACCATCACAGAGTTACACTTGTGCTGCGCTGCTCCTTACATGTAAGCTCAGTGGTACTATAGTGAACTTCGTTTAATTATTAACAATAAAATTTCCTCATAATCTAAACTAACAAGCATAACTGTACTGTAAATATTCTGATCAATATGCACTGAAACAGGAGCATGATGAAACATGATGGCACAAGCAAGAGCAGCAGTGGGGCATGGATTTGACAGATGGGATAACCATGACCTGGGTGAGTTGGAGTTTGTCTCCATGGTTACCTGTGGCAGCTCTGACAGGAGTTTTGGGGGAGTCCATGCTGTCACGATGAATAGACTTAGGTCGGCCTCGCCGCTGCTTGGCCCCGCCGGCTGATCGAGGTTTGATCACCGTGTCCATGTCCTCCATCAGCTTCAGCTGCTTCCTTCTAAGGTACTCCTGCTTGATGAACTCCTTCCTGGCCTTGTCCTCCTCCTTCCTGATTCGCTCCTCCTCAGCTTTCATTCTGAACAGACACAGGAATGGCAGGAAAACCACAAGAGTAACATCAAATACAGTTTTTTTAGTTCCTGAATTTAGGGGAATGTTGGTGATCATATGATGCATTAAATAAATAAGAGATGAAATAAGTTGATCTGAGGTATATAACTATCTGAAAACTGATAAATGCACCACAGAAAGGCTGGTGAGAGACTCCCCTGTGAGAGAATTCATTAATTTTCTATCAGTTTAGTTTAAGAGTTTAAATAACGTCTGTTTAAACATATAATCTCAGGCTTTCGTGAATTGTAAGAGCTTATAACGACAACTAAAGAGTATATGTCATTTATCAAAATACTGATTAAAAACACTAAAAGTAAATTACAATCAATTAATCAAACTATCATCAATGTGAAAAGAAATACTGAAAACTTGATTAAGAGGTGGTTGAGAAATGGAAAGGGCTATAATAACTCATGAAATGAAATATAATGAAGTATTTGGAGAATTCCCTCTTAAATCTGGACAGAAGTTGTGAATCTGCAGACCTCGCTTCCTCTTTCTTTTGCTCCAGCTCAGCCTCCAGCTGCATCTTCCTCATCTGGCTTTCCTTCTCTCGCCTCATCCTCTTCTCCAGCAGTGCAGCCCTCTTCTGTGCCATGTTCTCTTCTGCTTTCCCATCCTCCTGCAGATAAACAGAGGGTGTTACCACAGAGTAAGCAGTTATGTGTTTGCTGAGACACAACCAGACTCTTGTAATATTAGCTGAGGAAACAAAAAAGCTTGCAGTGCCTGCAAGGCTGAGTTCTCTTTTTATACACTTGAAACTTAATTATACAGTTAATTATTTCCTATCCTTGAATGCAGTTAAAATAATGTTCTGAATATATGTGTTAGCATCTCTCAGTCATTACTATAAAACTTAAAAAGACATGTCATCATAAATATTCTATTATGCTATAATTAAACCAATATTTATGAAGATAAATGATGCCATTTCCAATTTAAGTTCAGGCTTCTTTCATCTAGAGTTTCATTAATGTGAACATTTATTTCTCAACCCTCACCCAGTCAACCCCTGTAAAACCTGACTTTAAAGCAGCTGTACCTGAATTATTTACAACAGCCCCAGTTTTCTGCCCTACATCGAAGACCAGACAATCTTTCACACTGTAGATGAGGACGAAGATACCATCCTCATGTGGTTCGCTTCAGCTCATGCTGGAGTCACTTACTGCAGTACATTACACATCTGAGTCAGAACAAATTAATTTGTTGAGATAACTGGTGACATAAATTAAATTTACTGATGCCTCTGATGTCCTTAATGTGATATGATGATAGGGATTTAAAATTACCTTGAAGAAGAAGCCTCGGCACAGCTTCTGTTCGTCATCCATGCTTTCCATGTTGTCCTGTTCCTCCTCCAAATCATCGATTTCCAGATCCTCCAGTGGCTTCACCACTGACAGGGGCACCTCAATCAAACTGCTTTTGGTCTGGCTAGAGACTGCTGGCGTTGGAGGGATCTCTGTGGGCATCACCATGATGGTCTCTACTACAGGGTGGGCCAGAACCTCAGGGAAGGACGACTCTATAGTAGGCTTGAGTTCTACAAATGACTTCTTGCCTTGGACTTTTTGATGATCTGATCCAATGTCAGAGATCTTGAACTGGCCGTGAGCTTCTGCTTCCTCGGTCGGAGCGTTTACATCGACCTCAGTTTCTTCTGATTTGCTGTGAAGCTTGGGGGAGCTGGGGGGTGAGTTGGCTGCACAAAGAACGGCCAGCTCCCTCTCTGGAGACAGGGGGGAATCTGTCTCCTTTTGTTTATCCTCGTCCGCTGTCTCTGCACCGGCGGCCGGCTTGTCCCCCATGTAAATGAAGGCGCTCACTAACGGCTGGCAGGGAGAAAAGCGGCGTAAGCGTGGGATGCTGTCTACGGACTGAGGAGCTGTTAGGACTCGATTGTAGGGGGCCAACTTCAGCTCATTGGGTCGGGCGGTTCGAGGATTACGTGAGTGGAAAGAGGCAGATTTCCGCTTGATGCTGGTTGGAGAGCGATGGGTGGAGCGGGGCGAGTCGGCGGGAGAGGAGGGTCCTGAGGATCGAGTTACAGCTCCGGCTCTGGTGTGTTTTTGTGGTGACGGGGATGTATGCGGAGGAGGGATGACCCACACCTGCTGATGCTGCTGCTCCCTCATGGCCATGATCACTTCCTGCTGCTGAGCTAATCGCTGCATCTCAGTCTGGAGGAAGGCTAAGGAATGGTTGAGCTTTTCTATGGAGCGGGTGTACTCCGACAGGTCCACCTCAGTCGGCTGAGCATGGCTTTGTCCGCCGTCCTCTCCAGGACCTTTGGCCTTTTGACAACAGGAGGCCGTGCTGCTTTGCTCCGCTCCATCAGGGCTGTCCGCCTTACTCCTCCCAAACTTAAAAACAGGACTTGTGCTTGCTGACTTTCCCTCTCCTTCAGTTTTCACTCCTTCATCTCCACTAGCAGCCCCGTCCCCTTTCCTCTTGACCACATTGAGGAATGCCGAGTGACCCATCTTCTGCCTGTGCCTTGTAAAAGCAGCCTCCACTTTTTTCTTCTGTGCTTCGATGGCTTTCCGCTTCTCTTCGAGCCTCATCCTCAGGTGGACCATCTCTGTAGCCATGACCTGAGCGGGGTCATTGGGCGGGAGCTGGACAGGTGTGGGTGCTGCGTGGAAAGCAGCAGGTGGGGCTGTTTGCTGATGGATAGGACTGTGCTCAGGGGTCGGGGCCCAGGAGACGGACAGCGGAAGGCCGAACTCAGATCCCTCTGGAGTGGTTTTCATGGAGCTGCTGCTGCCCCTCCCTGAATCCGGGGCTGATGGGCTCAGCTTCCTCATCTTCTGCTCAGCGAAGCTGGTCATCTTCACTCCTGTGGGGGATTTGCTCTGACTGCTTGGACAGGGGCTGGGCGTGTCGGCGTCCAGCTCCATGTTCACAGAGCAGTCTTTCAAAGAGGAATCTTCATCCAGCATGTCCTCTGTTCGGATGTGGACGCCAGTGTCGACCTCTGTGGTGTCTGCGGTGCTCAAAGCTCCTTTGGAGTCACACTCTGACACCGGGTCCAAGCCACCCAGACCAGCGCCATGAACCTGACTGTGCAGAAAGAAACCGTTGTTAATGCCCTCTACAGGCGGCCTACTGGGGCTGTGGATGATCTGAAGGGCTTCCTCCATGGACGGAGCTGTGGCCGTCACACTGCCATGGCCGTTAGGGTATGCCTGCCTGATAGGCTCCATGCCAGCTAGGCTTTCTGGGCAGCCTTCCTCCTCAATGCCTATGCTCTGACCGTTCACCGGCTGGAAGGACAGATTGCGCTTTATTCCTCGGGGCATTTGGTGAACCTTGAAGCCAGAACCGTCATCAGTACTAACAGAGCGGACCATGCCACGCGTGGAGGAAAATGTGGCAGGAGCAGAGTCCTCTTTGTCAAAGGGGATATCAAAAGAAACTCCATAAGGCCCAGACCTTCACAGAAAACACAGAAACTAATTATATCTGCAGTTATTTTTACTGAGAAACCTGCAGACAGGCAACATCACGATGAGCTTACTTTATTTGGAAATAACCGCCTCGTGAACAGCAGATTAGCTGATGACAGTATTACTCACCTTTTTTCTTTGGGCCATGTGCCAAGGTTTCCATCAACAAAAGACATTGAAGTTGATCTCTTAATTTCTCCTGAAGGGCACAAGTAATTACAGTAAGAAACATGTTTTCATTATATGCAACATTACAATTTAGTTATGAAGAACAATATAATAACCTGAGTTTCGAGGCTGGGGTCGGAGGGGCAAACTAGAGGATAACAGACAAAAAAAGACACAAGTATTTTCAAATATTAGACCCTTTTATGTTTTATTTGTCTTAAAAGATTTTTCACTGAATGCATGGGCTGACTCACCTTGGTCTTTCAGGACTCGGGGGTCTTTCCATGAAACTTCTCTTAGTTGCTTTGGAGATGGGAATGGCTGGCAAATTCTTTAACAGTGATGAAGGCTCTGAAACAAAATGGCTAATAATTAAATACACCTACAAGCAATTTCATGGGCTAAACACATTTACTTAGTCTATTTATTTTATTTCAGTTTCTTCTTCATTACATAATGACACGATTGATGTTATCTCTATTATGAATGTAACATGACTGTAACACTTGCCTGTGCCTTCACTCTCCAGCATTCTTGGTTTCACAAAAGACGGCTTGACCACCTCAAACCACCAAAACACCTCTGCCAGGAACACCAGGTAGTTATTCTGGAAAACACAATATGAATTTAATTAATCAAATATAAGGCCCTTTATAGAGAAAAGAAAATGCATAAAATATAGAAAAAAAGTTCCTTCATTTTACCACTTTACCCAAAACAACAAATTAATTGCAATGTAACGATTTCACCAGCAGGTGCTGCTGTTGTATCCTACTGATGAGATGAAACTTTGAAAATCAAAATTACTATTAAGCATCAATTTTTACAGTGTGCACTAATGATTTAATAAGCTTGCCCTGTTTCACACAGCGCTGTAAAAGTTCAAACTACAGGGGAGTTATTTACCAAGCTAAGCTAGAGTAGTCATCATCAAAGTTTCCCACATGCCCAATAAAATAATCTCTCCTGATGTAACAGATGCAGAATTATAACCTCAGCTAATGGGTGATTAAAGCAAAAACCACATTCGTATGAAAGAGGAGCGCTTTATTTTATGGTTTCAGTCACCAGCATGAAGACTTCATGCCGGCCAGAATTAAAACTGGGTAAGAAATGCTTTTTGCCGCCGCAGTGCAAAGCACCGTCCATGTCTGGATCAGGTTGATAAACATCCAGAGGTTAAACTGCAGCATTAAAAAACCCAACCAGACTAAAGCTTTGTTGTTCAGTATCACAACTCCATTTTGCCCAGTGCTGCTTGCTGCCTCACAACAAAGGAAAAATGTGCCACGTGTTGGATAATGGGGTCAGAATTATACAGAAGGCACTACTGAAAGAAACACCACATGATTTAACCAAATTATTTCTTTGCTCTTGTTTTCATATTTTAAAAATCTTTTTTTATTATTATTATTTGAGCTATTATGAGGGAAACAGTCTTGGTTTCATCCTGAAACAAAGCAAAGAACAAGACAAATTTCTCCACTTATTTCACATTGTAAACTGAAATATCAATGTCTGATTTCAACTTTATCAAAATAATCATAATCCGATGAATTGTTGGGCCAAACTGTGTATTTTTTTTTCTGTGAACACACCTCTGCTATAACTGCTGCACATGTGCACATATACAAAATGTAAAGTGAGTGCTCTAAAGCAGGAACGACCTTGAGGAAACACACCCTTTTATCCGCCCTCAGTCCATGGTCCTCAGACAAAGACAGTGGTGGCGCATGGCTCAGCTCCAAAGATGCATATTCACCTCATCAGCAACATTTTGCTCTGCCAAGCGAACGGCAGCACACAAACGTCACACATACACCCTGTAAGACCCTAAACAGCAGTGCAGAAGCTCCCAGGAGGGGCAGAAGCAATTAACACTGTGACACCGGTCTACTCAGTTTTTACTGCTGCATTTTACAGATTTTGTTGGACCTCCTCTCTTACATGCCAGTGTGCAGCTAACTATCACAAAATGTATAAAGTGTGCAAAACAATAGATCAAACTGTACTTAAAGTAGTATAAAAAAGCACAAGTATAATTTATCACCTTTAAATGCAAACTGAGCACTTTTGAAAATGTTATTTTTAAAAGTGGAGTCTGGTAAAGTAGCTCTTAATCACCAGTATTACAAATAAAAGGCAAGTCAAACTATTACCTTAAGGTGTGTTCAGCATGGCAATCATTCTTCTTCAATGATTACGATGAACAGTAAAAAAAAAGAAGAAAGAAAATGGGGAAAAAAACGAAGACACAAAGCAGCCCAGCCTGACTTGTTCTCCCTTCCATCTGTTTGCCTGTCTACTACTGACACACCAGGTGTAGGGGTTATCGTTTAATACCACCCCCCAAGCAGGCACGCACACTCACACAGATCCCTAAACAACCAAGCACTGCACCACTGCCCCACCTATCTCCCCACTGACTGGCTGTGCTCCCGCGGGCTGCTGGGTTTGTGACACTGCTACATTTGGCTGTTAAGAGGTCTGAGTGTGTGACTCTCAGGGTGAGGACCGAAACCTGATTGGTGATGAGAAGAAAAGAGCTCAGAGTTGAGTGTGTTGGTGGTGGGGGTGTTAATCCACTATGCAGGGATAGACTTGCTCTTACGCAATACGCGCACACACTCCCACAATAATAAAACCAGAACGCACCACTAATGTGAATCGTTGAATCTGTAAACAAAAAAATGCACATCATAGGTTGACATTACAAAACCTAAGATGATGAATGAATGATGTCATCCTTACCTGCAAGACAAAAGGCCTAGCCCCATACAGAGCATTTAGAGGGCATTAATCTCAACAATCGCTGGGCCAGAAGACAGAATTAAGGATCTAGGTCCCGCAGCTGCAGTAGCTATTTCCTGCCAAGTTATCAGGCTGCCAGCGGACAAATCTGAGGTTATGTTACAATACTAAAAATGGCTTCATGCAGACATTTGACAGAAAAAAAGTGATCATTTGAAGAGACAGTATGAGACTAAGAGTAATGTATTACTTGACCTTACCTACATTCATTGACAGTGATCTTGCCAAACTGTCAACAAACCAAAGTAGGCCAGTCAGTTACAAGACTGTGTGCTACTTCTTGCAGGAAAACTGCTATCCTTCATTACTGGCATCCATAATAGCCAGTTTATAGCCAAATAATGAACGGAGGCTCTTGTTGAGGAGGCTGTGTATGAATTATAGTGTATGTGAATTGGCTTTCTTAAGGACAACCTCAGCATGCTGGTCAAACTAAAGCTGGTGAAATTCCAGGAAGGTTGAATGTAATTGCTCTTCCTTGGACCCAAAGATGGTAGTTTAAATGCACTGTGAATTAATTAAACATAGAGCCGGTAAGTGGGAGTGGGTTGATGTGATTTACTGGCCTGTGCCAATTAGGAAAGAGTGGCCCTAAGTAATGTAATATACGGCTTTGGGGGTTGTGTTCTGAAGGCTAAACGATTTGCCTCCTATTGAGACATTATGAATCATTATGTCTTCACCAGACAAGCCTGAAGTTAACGCATCCCTTCCCTGTGTTCAATTGGGACTGGTTTGTTTAGGTTGTAAAGACATACGTTATATGTTCACACTGAAGCTTCATGTTAAGGTTCAGTTTTTCTATATCTAATTCCTTCGAATGACTGATGATATCTCTTAAATTGCCCCACCAACAGGAACTAAATTAGCTGAACAGACTTGCACTGATACTAAAACTGAATCACGGAGTATCCTGAAATAATACTCCACAAGTTTTTTCTGTTTCTATCAATATTTAATGTCTGCCATTTAATGTTGCTGAGCCAGCAAATGTATGATAATTCATGAAAAACCTTGATTATATCCAAGAAAAGAGTAAAATATGACACTACTGTGTTGATCATTTGAAGTATACATTACAAATGATCAAATACCCAAACCCCTAACCCGTTCCTTTATGTTTTTTTGAGTTACAAGCTTCCAGGAGATTGTGAGTCAGCCTAAAGCTGCAAACTCCGGCTATTAGAAATATTGCTGTAGGTACTCTTTAGTTGTTTTTTTGATTTGATTTGATTTTTTTTGAGGGAAAAAATACAACCTTTTGAGTGTGTGCAGAGCACTTATGATCACTTTCGTCAACTTCAAACTACCATATCTGATTGTCCTAGTCTGGCTTTGAAATCTTGACTTCATACGATTTCTGTTTATAGTTATGTAATCACGCTGTAAGTGGGCTCTTTCTAACAGGAAGGATGCTGCTCTCTTCTCAGTCAATTCCAACACTTTTTTTCTTCACACCGCTCTCATTCTCACTTGTCTCTTCTCTCCAATTTCCATTTTCTTCCACACCAACACCTCTCTTAACCCCCCCCCCCCCCCCTAATGTCTAAGCTCAGTCACAATAATAAGGTTTCCATTAAAGTGATGGGCCACAGCGCACAGCCTCAGAAGATGTGCCTGCCTTGAATCTGGGTCAAGGTTACTGAGTCTGATTCTGTATGCAGTCCTGGTTGTGCTGTACTGCTTCTCTCTGGCACTAACTCTGCTCTGCAGGGACAGTTTTATCCCTCCAGAAATCAGTGTCAGCAAAATTCAGCTACTGGCTGCTTCAGGAGACTCAGTATTTTTTTTTTTTTCACTCATTGTGTGTATGCTCTGGGCTGCTTGAAGTAGTTTTAGCTGTAGTTTGGTGCGTGACTGCAATAGATGACTGTAAACGCCATAGCTGGTTACACAGCAAGTTCATCACATTTTTACGAAATTATTTCTGTTACAATGAGTTTCATTCCAAAGGATACTTTATAAGTCAATTTAGATAATTCTACAGTTCACTTAATATGCAGCAGCAATTGCACTGAGAGCGTAATTTTTTTACAGGTATCAGCCATTTTTAGTTCATTTAGACTGAGGCTTGTCCGTTCAGCGACCTGCGTTGTGTCTGTGCTGAGAACAACAATCCTGTAAACCATGACACACTGAAGTGACAGTTAAGGCAAAGCCAGACTCCATCCAGACACATCAACTTACTATTAATGCAGCTCTCAGGCAAAACACACTCATCAACTCAAAAGGACAAAGTAGGCAGCAGAGGGGAAAAGTTGCATGAAACAACCAGACAGACAGAATGATTAAAGGCCTGCAGACGTCTGTAAATGTAGCACAAGTTCACCAAAAACGCACACTGGAATATGATATTGTGATGTGTGAGTCGAAGCACCACTTTTTCTCTTCGTCTCTGTCTACTGTATCAAAAATAATAAATTTTCTTCGTGTTTTAGTTAGCCATTCTCAAGTGGCCAACATATGGGGCAGAGAGGATGTTTAATGTAAAAACAGGAGCTGTATCTGGGACAGATGCGCTCTTCTCTATCTAAAAAATAGCACAAAATACAAAAACACAGCAGCATGCGATGAAACTGACTTAAATGCAAACTGAGCTGTAAGCAGGAGAAATAAAATGTGTCTGTCAAAAGAAGATAAAAGCAAATAATGAAGATAATCTTTTTTTTTAAATCTCAGTGTCAAAGGCAAACAAAAACGAATAGGAAGGAAATTACAGTAAAGAAAAGAGATGGAAAAAGCGTGGAAGCAAAGAGTGGAGAAACATGTGCACACAATGGGAAAGCGGCCCGGCTGCAGCGGTCCAAGCTTGTGGTTCCTCAAAACAGTTTGGACTGAGTTTTTCCACAGCATGACTCACTACACTGGCCTTTAGCTCTGCTCATTTCTCTTTTCTTATTTCACTTTTCTGACCAGATGCTGCCACACCATTTTTATGTTTCATTGAAAAACTTAAAACCAAATCATTAGCCATCCATCCATCCATTTTCTGAACCGCTTAATCCAATTGGGTCGCGGGTGTGTTGGAGCCTATCCCAGCCATCAACGGGCGAGAGGCGGGGTACACCCTGGACAGGTCGCCAGCCTGTCGCAGGGCCAAGATAGAGAGACAGACAACCACTCACACACACACACTCACTCCTAGGGAGAATCTAGAGTGCCCAATTAACCTAGCATGCATGTCTTTGGACAGTGGGAGGAAGCCGGAGTACCCGGTGAGAACCCACGCATGCACGGGGAGAACATGCAAACTCCACACAGGAAGGCCACAGTGTCAAACCCCTCCTCAGCCGGAATCAGCCTCTGGCTCCTGACCAACTTGGGACTCGAACCCATGGCCTTCTCACTGTGAGGCTACAGTGCTAACCATCACACCACCGTGCAGCCTGATTTTTATTAATATAAAGCCAAATTAGTTACACAATGTACCTTTAACAGAGTTGGTAACAAGTCAAAAACAGAAACTAAAACTTAAACTTACTTAAAATGGTCAGTGAGGTTTTATTTCCTCATTAAAATATTGCATCCATTTCTAAAATCTTTTTTTTTTTTCTAATGCTCCTCCTGTGATCAGTGCAGATGGGCAGGACTGTTTCTATAAGAGCTGATTGGACAGGAGGACTTTAAAAACAATGTTTTACTACAGTGAAATGTTTTAGGGCCACACAGATTACAGGTTCTTTGGTCTTCATTCAATTTTTCAAAAATTAATTTCAATCTAAAATAAAATAAAAATAAATAAATATTGGATTCACCAAATCCAAACTTTCAAAGTTTGAAAACAGTTTTCAGACTTTCAAACTATAAGATAGAAAAGCTTCAAATTCTTTCCCAATTTCTCATTGAAACACATCATTTATGAATTTTCATCTTTTGTACCTCTCAGTCTTTCAGACTAATGAATTCTTCACCTTTAGTTTGGCAATAAAAATCTCTTTTTATTATAATTTAAAAGCATATTTAAAACATGAGCATTAGAAACAGACGTTGGAGATAATAACTTTTTCTCAAATCTAAGATACCAGTTCACTGTTGAGAGAAAGCAGCACTTTTTTTGGCAGGTGAAGTTAGGTCAGGAAAATGAGAGTTTCAATATGCATAGCAGCACAGCTTAGTTCATGTC
>JAVQJG010042428.1:0-19247 GCA_036024015.1 Craterocephalus amniculus | reverse complement strand
CTGTAATCCAATGACGCACAATCTGCTTGTCTAAAATCAATAAGCAGGTGAACATCTTTCAGGACCCAGTTTTGTTATTTTAACAGGCTTAGGTTTGCAGACACCATCACCTACCTGCTTTAGTATCCACTCTCATTTGGAGCAATGAGGCAGCACCGTGAGGACCACATTCTGACTGTACTCTTACTATTTCTCTGTACACCTTACAATACAACTCAGTCTTCTTTAATGACATCAGGTGGAGCAGGAGAGAAGTATGCACTGCTAATGTTAATGTTATTATCTTCGTGAAAAAAATAAACACCAACATACTGCAATTTTCTTCTGCTATAAATAAAGAATTTCTATAACATCATCATTTGGCAAAATCAAGAACTGGACCTGAAGTTTGATAAAAGAATTCCAAGATAAATAATTCTTGTAAAATAAGTTATGTTGTAGGCTAAAAAAGAATCTTGTTACTCAATGTTCTGGCTACTCGTTTTTCTTAAGGAACACTTGAACATTTCGGCGATGTTTCTTCGAACCTATTTAGATGGAACACGAAAGTATAAAAGACCTCCACCGGAAACGAAACGTCCTCTTCTAGCGATCAAACATGGCGGTGAGTAGTTTTACGCATCGTACGATGGCGATGAAGCACGAAGTTACAGCGAAATCCGTAATCATCTGATCTGTAGATTCATCATAAAAACTCTTTAGGGTTCTGAGATATAAACCTCACGATTAACGACAAATCTAAAGATATATTTTATAAATAAATGTCACAAAACAATGTTAAAACAGAAAACCGGTCAATGCTATCAGGCTAGCCACGGGAAAATACACTCCGTCCATAGAATTCCTGTTTAAAACAAGAACAATTTGCAAAGTTACGACGCTGTTATTAAACTAAACAGCTGATCCTGATAACTTTAAATATTATATCGTTTTGATCTTTTTCAATCAACTTCCGGCAAGTATTTGATGTGATAATGCTAACGGCCCTAGCATCGCGGATTTGTACAGACATGTCCGGCGTGGGTTGCTGTGAGAAGGCAGGAGCGACTATTGATAGGAATCAGAGTAAAAACCCCGAATATTGACAAGTCAGAATAGTTTAGTATAATTGGCCTGGACGTGGTTTTAGCCTAAAGGTTGTGCTAAACGCAACATGGCAGTATTATCAGTGAGCCAGGTGTGAGCGCTTCACTCCACCAGGTGTTTTAACTGCTAACTGTAGATCTGATCCTTTATTTCTGTTTTTGTATGACCCTGACTCTTAGTTTTTGTTTTTTAGGACCAGGGTGAAAAGAAGGAGAACCCCATGAGAGAGCTCCGCATCCGCAAGCTCTGCCTGAATATCTGTGTGGGTGAGAGCGGAGACAGACTGACCAGAGCCGCCAAGGTGTTGGAGCAGCTCACCGGACAGACGCCCGTCTTCTCCAAGGGTCAGTATATCATCGCTGCAGTAAACCTGGTCCTCAAAGGCCATGATCCTGCAGGGTTTCTGTGTCACCCGGCTCCAACGCACCTGAATCAGGTGTGCTGAAGCAGGGATGCTCTGCAAGTCTGCAGGAATGACCGGAGCGACGGCATGAAGAGTTTGGTTTTAGCTGACTTGGTTTTTTGTTTTTTTAGCCCGCTATACCGTGAGATCCTTCGGTATCCGCAGAAATGAAAAGATTGCTGTCCACTGCACCGTCCGTGGAGCCAAAGCCGAGGAAATCCTGGAAAAGGGGCTGAAGGTGAGCGAGGAATCCGACTTCCACTTATGCATGTAGACGATGATGATATCTAAATTTTAGGTGTGTTTTTGTTTAAAGGAAACTAGTTACGACTTTTTTCTGCGTGGCTTTCAGTCACCGCTGTTGGTGGAAATGCTGTTTTGTTTTTGTTGCATTTTGGTTCATTTTCAAGTTCGGATTTGATGGAATTTTTCCCGATTTTTGAATAAAAATCTTCTCCATTGATGATGGTTATAGTTCAAATCTGTGTAGCTTCTCAGTTTTCCAGGTGTTTTCTTAATGACTGAGAAGATGAAGCAGGACTTCTTTTTTCTGAAATATATTGAACTTATCAGGTTTATGTGTTTCCTGTTAGTCAGCTGGAATCAGAAAAGTCAGACGTAGTCCAGTTCATTTATCCCTTTTTTTTAAAATCACGAGACGTGTTGTGGTTTCAGTGGTCCAGTTTACCTCGAATACTATGGAAGTCCAGTTTATTTAGACCATTTCTCCTCTGCTGTCCCATCTTTCAGGTACGGGAGTACGAGTTGAGGAAGAACAACTTCTCCGACACCGGAAACTTTGGCTTCGGCATCCAGGAGCACATCGATCTGGGCATCAAGTATGACCCCAGCATCGGCATCTACGGTCTGGACTTCTACGTGGTACGTGGCCGCTTTACTGTGAATGATGGCGGGGAAACTCAGGTCTTCATTTTAGTGCAGTTTCATGATATGAGTTTTATAATTCTACTTTATGGCCTCATGAAGAGAGTTGGATTTATTTGGCTGATTTGGGTTTTGGTCACTTTTTTTTTCTCGTAGTGTTTTTAACTTGTTTTAATGTAATTTGTATGTATTTTTGTGCCCATTTTTAAAGTGCCTTTTATAAGGAAAATTGGATTGATATTTAAAAGTTTTATATTTAGCTCTGGTCATGAAAACCAATATCTTCAGTTTTATGATGGAACAATCGGATTTATTTCACGTTATAATATGGAAAATAGTTTGCACGTTTTTTATTTTCATCACACTGTAATTCTTTCTCCTGTTCAGATGTTAAAATTTGCCTTAAATCTAAGTTTTAAAACCTTTTAAATCTTCTCATTTTGACCCTTTTTTATGCCAGTCTGTGGTTTTGTTGCCGGTAGGACATTAGATGCAGACGTGACCGGATCTCCAGCTGAAACATTTCTGATCCGTTCCCTTCTCCTCTCCGCTCCAGGTTCTGGGCAGACCCGGCTTCAGCATCGCCGACAAGAAGCGGAAAAGAGGCCGCATCGGTTTCAGGCACCGCATCCGCAAAGAGGAGGCCATGCGCTGGTTCCAGCAGAAAGTGAGTGTGAAGATTCAGAAACGTCAAACTCTGAGTTTGATCTTGCAGATTGTTTAAGGATGATGAGAAACGTGTTGAAAGACGCCTGTGGATGACTTGTTATCGATCTCGTTCACTTCAGGACGCCCGTTTTCATGAATCCGAGGTTAACATTGTGTTGCTTGGATGTTAGGACGTTTTCCTGTCGGTATTTGTGATGTCTGCCCTCGTAGTTTCACATCCGATGCTGATTTTGATGCTGCAGCCTTGAGATTTAACCGATACGATCGATTTTTGTCACACTTAAAGGTTGTAATAATACTTAAATGTAATTTGCTTTTGATTAACTTCTAAAAACATCACTTTCACTAACTGTTCTGGTTCCCAAAAGAGAGAATGGAAATATGCGGTGACTGCTGTGGCTTTAATATAACTCAAAATTCACATCTGATTTAGCAGCATTTATAAACACAACATTCACAGCAGCGCCGTTCAGATGTTTAAACTAAAATAAGTGCAAGATGGTGTAAATATTTGAATTAAATAAAAATCCCAGTGTGGAAACAGAAAATGCGCAAAGTGAAGTGGAAGACAAATGAGACGGTTCTAATAAATACAAATCCTATACCCGATCCAGTAATTTAGGCCTGGATCAAACTCGATGCTGATCCAGTGGATCGGACCGTCCCTACCGGCTGTATTTGTCAGGGAAAGGTTTGTCATTAATTTTGCAGTGTTGAGGCCTTAGGTATCGGTCTGACATCCAGCTGAGGATAAAAAAACTGCTTTGTAACACCCCATGGCGATTTTTACCGGCTATTATTGCACACGTGCTGAGGATCACGCAGTGAGAACTGTAGACATATAAAACATTCTCATGGCGAATTAACACCTTTTTTAGCAACACAAACGCATCATTCAGAGTTAAACTCTATAAACGTAGCTGATAACCGCGGCAGCAAGGACGATATTTGCATCCTCAGTATAAATAAACAGCCAGGTTTGCTTACCTTTATGAGTCGCATCATCAGAGGTTAAAACAATCATCCCGCTTCATGGACCTGCTTTAATCTTAAAATTTAGACTTAAACTGCTCTGTTGCTAAAGCACGCTGCCGTACTTTATCCACCGGAAGCTTTACCCTGCCGCCCCGGGTCGTTCAACAACAAAAACTTCCTGACTGAAACGGCACCAACACTTTAGTTCCGCTATAAACATGACGTGGCTCATTTTAACGTGTACTAGATAAGGATTTGCATAAATAAAAAATCTCTCTTGAACTTTAACTGTGCCACTGATGGCAGCTACAAGCTTCATCCCACAGCCGTGTCCTGGATTCGCTCCGGGTTGCCAAGGATGAAACGATTTATTAACTCATTATTAACTGTTACTGGAGTCAAACTTTAGATATTGGAGTGATTTTTAAATGATTCAGCCTTTTTTATTCTGCGGTTACTTGTGTGTGTGAGGGATGAACTGTGTGTTGCATCAGCCCTGCAGGTCGGCCAAGAAAGACCCACGTCTGAACCAGTTTGGTGCTTTTACTTAAATAAACTGTAGAACTAAAGACGTACAAAAAAAACAGCAATATATCAATGGAAATACTTTAATTGTTTCAGTTAAATCCCAAAATTACACATTTAAAATGTATAAGAACCGATATATGTTAGCTTAATGCTAATGTCAATGGAAAATCCCATTGGCACGCTAGCAGTTAGCATGCATGAAAAGGCTAAAGGAATTAAAAACTATCCATCAACAAATATTTGCCTCAACAATGTTCTGTGACAAATTCATGAATAATTCCGGGTAAAAGTTTTCTGCCCATAAAGCAGAAAAAATAATTTCCATATTCTGTCTAAACAAATGTCAAAGTGAGAAATTCCAAAGCACGCTGCTTTACTGCATTAAATCTCATCTCTAGTGGGCTGCTGAACCTTTCCTCGTAACAAAGTCACACTTTTTGGATCCGTATGTTTTAAATGTAATGTAAAATTTCTGCTCTTGTCTTTCAGTACGACGGCATCATCCTTCCCGGAAAGTAAAGAACCACCTCTTCATCTTGTTTGTAATTAATAAAATGGAGAAAAACATTTGATTCCTGTTTTTTCCTGCCGCTGTTTTGGGGACCATCAGTTTCTGTGGCAGCTGAATATTAAATGTCCAAATCACATCCTGATCAGATAAAAAATAAAACGCCCTCGGATTCATGGAGGCAGCAGCATGAGTCACAAGCTGCCTGGAAGCAGCAGTAGAAACGAGTCCAGGTAATAAGTAGAAATACTCTAATGTTTGACTAACTTCCAATCACAGTAGGTTACAAGATGGAAAATCTTTTGCGCAAAAGCATTAAAAAAAAAGCTGGTTATTCTACAAATGTGCTAAGTTTATAGTTACAAAATGTTCACTGGTCAAAGCAGAAAATATTTTCTATTTTAATGAAATGTCAGTGCAGATGTCGTGTTTTTACTCATTTTTGCAGCATTAATTCATACGTGAAAGGACAGCAGGGTTAAAGAATTACCAAACAAAAGGCTCTGGTTTGAGTTTACAAATATTACACTAAAAATGGATGTTTGACGTGAACCTTGAAAGTTTGTTTTTATTCCTTACCTGGTTCAGATGTGTTAAGCTGCTTTTAGAAAGATAATGCAGTTAGTAGATCTTATACTACGTATTAAACTTAATTTCCAGTGCACTTTCCATGCATAACACAGTTTTAAGTAATACAACTTATAAACTTGTTAAACTGACCAACAATTATAAAGAATTTACAAAAGTTTTTGTAAACCATGTACAATATTAAAACGGGTCAAATGTATTACAAAAGCAAGGTAGATGGTAGCTATTTAAAAATTTTAAAAAGTAAATATCAGTGTTTACTAAGAAAAAAATGCTTGTAAAGGAGGGGTTCTTTGGACCTTCCACAGTGACTCTTAACAGGCTAAAAATTATTAAGAACTCACTAATGCAGGTTTTAGCAGTTTTTACATTAAATCATTTCCCTGAATTCCCAAAACATGTCATTTAAGAACCAGTATTATTCTTTTAGATCTTTTTTTAATTTGTTTGGGAAGTGGGCATATCTGCATCCCATAAAGGTTGTTTTTCTTTATCTTAAAGCCTAATCTTAATGGTTGTTTTTCAAAAATGACTAATATACTATTATAGTTATTCATCAAAAGATTATAAGCTGTAAGTTTTATTTAGCTGGGCTGAGGGCCAAACTGGCTTTTATGATTGTAAATGTTGTTCCACAGCTTTGCTTTGGAGATGTTTTTATTCCTGATTGGCTTTAGCTTTAGATGCACATTACGTCATATCAAGTTTTTGTAGTTTTCCATCTAATTTAATCTCAGTTTTGTCAACCTGCTGGAAATTAGTTGTAGGTTTTCATGCCTGTAACCCATTTTTATCTGTCAAGTTTCCATAAGTACCTAATAAATTTCTTAACCTTACAGTTTGATAATTAACTTTTCCACCACATGGTGGCAGCATTGTGCCATCATCGCTCCAAGAGGAAGCAGGAGTTCAGACTTTTTCAGACTTTTGTCCATCTGAGGCAGCGCTGGAGGAGAAGAAGCTGCATTTTCAGTCACAACTTGTTCTGTTCTACAGGTTCAGCTACAAGAACATTTTAGTACAAAAAAAGGTTAAAACGAGTTTTTATCTTGTTTGTTTTGAGCAAAATCTCCAAACTCAGAGTAAAGCTGAGTGTTACTATTACAGAAGAAACACTTTGGAGAATTATTAAACTTTTTTTCTTTTAATATTTTCTAACTTCTATTAATTTTATTCAGCAGCAAACTGTGAGATTTCTGTGTTTGACCTGGATGATCCTCCAGTCATTCCCTGGGGAATTTCTTCTGTTTATTCAGAAGAGATTTTGCTTTTTAATGTAAGATGATTTTTATATCCACGCTATAATAAAATATATATTATCATAGATATAAGGATCCTCTAAAATCATATACATTTCTATTCATTGGTCTCTCCTAACCCCAAAGCTGGGGTCTCAGCTTTTAACTCTCTTAAAGCATCTTCTCTTCTTCATGACGTCATGTTTTTTATGTCCATCAGCTATTTTAGGTTCAGCTTTGATGGTCATTGAAACTTCTTTATTTTAGCCAGATATTAATTTTTATTTTATTAATTTATACCTTAACCTTTTTTTAAGATAAAAGAGACTTATAAGAGTTTATGTTTGGGTAGGCTGGGGTGGGGGCAAACCTTTTCCTTTTCTTTTACTCTGTGTGATTGTGGATGTGAGTTGTGTGTGACAGAAATTTTATTTTTGTTTTTATATTGTTGTGTGAAGGCAGTTTTAATTCTCTTTTATGTAAAGCACTTTGAGTTGCTCTGAAAGGTGCTTTATAAATAATAAATAAATTTGAATTTGAACTTGCTTCAAAATTTGTGCTTATTTTCCTTTTAGTGAAATTATTATATCGAATGATACATATTGGCTCTTATTTCTGAAGAAGTTTATTCATATCATGATGTGTCAGACGTCCACACGGATCAAAAGAAAACAGCAGAATCTGTTTGTTTGGGTCAGATTGGTTATTTATTCAGTGAAACTCGAAAGAAACAAAAATGTTGATGAGATCTACAGAGATTCTTCCAGTCACATAAACCACATCTCACAATGTTTACATTAACATCGAAGTGCTCCACAGATTTATTTCCACCTGCTGGAGTCTCACTGCTTTTATTTTAATTAAAAATCGTGTTTAATGGACACGTGAGCTGGAACTCTTCTTTATTTCTTCAATTTTTTTCATACGTTTCTAATTTTTTCTTAATATTTTTCATCTCTGTTTCATGTGAAACTTTTACATTTGAATTCAGGGCACTTGTGCATTTATTTTTATTCTTTTATTTTTATTCTTCTTATAAAATGTTTACTGCTAAGCACTACATTTCTATATATATTTCTTTTTTTTCTGTTTTTGTCACATTTTCAGCATGCTACTTCACATATGCATGAAATAAATAAAACCACCATCGGGTTTGTTGTGTTTCTGATAAATATTTCAAGTTTGGCTATAAGAAATCCACATTTTTGCAGGTTTTTGTTAGAAACTGGCTCACTCGCTCGGTCTCACACATTCATTCACACACTCACTCAGCGTAGATACATCTTTGTACACAAACTGTCAGCGGATTCACAGCTTCAAACCAAACCACCTCCATCGTAGATCACCTCTTCTCCTGCCTTTCCATCCTTCATCATCATCACCATCCACCTGTCGCCTCCTCCTGCTCCACTCTTCTTTTCATCCACCTTTACCTCATTTGTTTTCAGTCATTCTAAAACCTCCTTTGGGGACCAAGTGGTCTCTTTTCTTTTCCTTTCCAAACCAGCACAGATGATTTTTTGTGGCTCTGCGGCTGGTTGAGTCTGATTTTAATTCTTTATAATCACAGATTCAGAATTCCTGTTTGGGAAACCATCAAATTGGATAATTTCAGGACTGATGCATTTTAGAAACTGCTGTAAATTAGGGATTTTCCGATACTATTTTTTTCTGTCCAATTCCGATTCCAATACCTGTGGTTTGGGTATCTACTGATACAGAGTACCAATGCAATACCAGTGTTGTCTTAGCTCTATGCAGTGTATTATTCAAATAAATTATTGATAGTTTTTACTATCTTTCAAAGGCCTATTGGGTTAAATGATCAAAATTTACCATGTTGCAAATTGATGACATATCAGCCCAACTCTGGTGTAAATCATTACATTTCTGTATTTTTTTAAAGATGATCTTAAAATGATCATTAGCCTATATATTTTTCTGGTAACTTTTTGTCCTTACTAAGCGGATTTTGTGTATAAAATGAATCCTTTCTTGCATCCTACACGGTTTAGGCTGAGGTTATTCTCTCTGAAAAACACTTTCAGGTGTTATTTGTATCCATATTTTGCAGAGAAAAGGCGTCAAACATGATCCAGGTGTCCCCTCCTCCTCCCCGGGGCTCTACGCTGAGCCTTGCCCCGCGGAGACGCTGCTCTCTCGGCTCCGGTTCTTCGGCTCCTCGTGGACCAGGGTGTTGCGGTGCTGCGCGCGGCGCGGGGCCTGGCGGGGCGGCAGGGTCAGGGCGCAGCAGGACACCCCCACCGTGGGCTCCGGCAGCTCCTCACCCCGGGACCAGCTGTCGGTGGCCGGGTCGTACTTCTGCACCGCCGCCTTGTAGCGCTTCTCCGCCTCGTTCCAGCCGCCCAGCAGGTACAGCTGCCCGGCCAGCGGGGAGATCCCGGCGGTGCTCACGCCCAGCGGGAGCGGGGCAGCCCGGCTCCACGCGCCGGTGTCCGGGGAGAACACCTCCACAGAAAGCACGTCCACGCGCTCTCCGCCGGGCCCCAGCTGACTTCCACCCACTACGTAGACCTTCCCGCCGAGCGTGGCGGAGCAGTGCCAGCCGCGGGGCGTCTCCATTGGGGCCCTCTCGGTCCAGGTGTCGGTCTCCACGTTGTAGCACGCGACGGAGCGCGAGTACGCGCAGCTGATGTAGCCGCCGGTCACCAGGATGTCTCCGGAGGGCATGGTGGCGCTGGAGTGGCAGCAGCGTGGCGCCTCCATGGGCGCGCGCATCTGCCAGGTGTTGGAGGAGGGCAGGTAGCTCTCGGTGGTTGCCAGCAGACCTTCCACGTTGCGGCCGCCGATGGCGAACAGGCGGCCGCCGCTGGCAGCCAGAGAGAAGTGCGTGCGGCGCTGGCGCATGCTGGCCAGGTGCAGCCAGGTGTTGAAGCGGGGGTCGTACCTGGTGGAGGCAGAGAGGAGGGGAGTGTAAGTTTAACTTTGAGTTTTTATTTTAGATAAACTCGGAACTGAAATGTGGAGTAAAATGTGGTTCCGGTGAAAAGTAGCAGCAGTTCTGTTTTTTTAATATGAAGAAACTTGATTTGCATGGGATGGTCATATAAAAAATGTTGGAATCGATTTTTTATGGGATTTTCCGATATAGATACCAATACTGATACTTTGACAACATAATATTCTTGAAATAATGTAAAATTATTCACATTCTTCCCTTTTTTTAGTGTAAAGAAGCACAAATTACCTTCTTTAATGGTCTAAACTTTTAGATAACACAATGTGCAATCTGGATTTTCTTCAGAAAATGCAATTTTTCCCCAGTAACACGTTTACATTAATTCATTAAAATGTTTATTTTGTATAGCCTATACTGATTAAAAGCAATAAAATTGGTTAATCTTTAAGCAAATATGTTAGCATACAATCAATTTAATTTTCTCATTTTTGAAATTTGACATTTTTTATTTATACAATTAGATAAAACCCATTCCATATTATTTTGTATTAAATTTTTCTTTTTATTTATTGACAATGATCATAATGGATCTATAACAAATTCTTTAATTACAGGCATCTGGAATTGGAAATTTCCGTATTTCATATTTTGATCGGAGTAACTTAGACCAGATTGGCCCTTTTGGCGGGCCAGTTTTGGCCCCCGGGCCGTATGTTTGACATCCCTTCTCTACTCTTTAACATAACTCTTGTTCAGTAAACTTTTGTTTCTCCTTCTGCAGAATCCCAGCAGCATCAAGTTTTGACCTTTGGCTTTGATCCATGCGCACAGAGATTCCTCTAGATTCTCTGAATCCGTTGATATTATACACTGTAGATGGTCTCTGCTTTACATTGAGGAACGTTTTTTGTTTATTTTTCTTGCTCCACAACATTTATGCCGTCTCAGACTGGTGAAGCTTTTTCTATCTTTACATCTGAGAGGCTCTTTTTCTATCCAGTCATGTTACTGAGCTGTTTCCCTGCAGTCTAATTATGCTCCTTCAATTTGTTTCCTTTGTTGTTTCCATCAGATTCACAATCAGCTTATTTTCCGTAAAATCATTAAATGTCTCCGTTTCTTCATCTTGCATGTTGTTTATGTTTTAATGGTAACAAAATATGGAACAATGAGAATTCTAAATCACTTCTGTTTATATGTATTCCTGTCACAGCATCCCAGCACTTTTTGGATGGGTGCCCAAAAAAATCATTTTTCATCAGATTGGAGATTCTTGTTCATCAAGATTCTGAATTGTTTCAAAATTTCTGAGACTTGATTTTTAAAAATACTTTTGAATCTACTGCTGAATGACAAAGACATGTAAAACTCTGCAAGGTTAGCAAAATTGAAATAATTTTTTGATTAGAAAAAAAACAAACAGTTTCTTTCAACTAATAATTCCTCAGAGCTGTTTCTGGATTATAGCATGTTTTGTTACTAAAAGAGGATTGAATGTGAATTAAGATACTGAATCAAATCGTTACCCCAAAAATCAGAATCAAATTCAGACATGAGTTGGTGTAAGATTCCCATCCCAGCACTTTTGGGATGGTTGTGTTTCCCCTCAGCTCTGCAGATACTTCCTGTTTACCTGCTGAGGGTGCTGACGGCGTGTTTGGCCTGGTTTCGCGCATCGTTCTGATCCTCTCCTCCGGCCACGTACAGGAATCCGTCCATCACAGCCACGCACTGGTTGAAGCTCTTCGCCGGCAGCTGGGTGAGGTGGCGCCAGGCGGCTCCTCCATCACGAGGGTCCCTCCACAGCACCTGGATGGTTTAGTTGTGTTTCGGTTTATATTCCCATCAGACATGGAACTTTTTCCCCCAGAAATTTTTCTTTTTCATAAATTTTTATCTCCATTTATCAACCGTCCAAATCTCACCAGTTAGTCAGATAAAAGTGAGATTATTATATGTTAAAGGGACACTGTGTAACTTTTGGCCACTAGGGGGAGCTGAACCTGTAACTTCCCACACGGCACTGTGGTAAAATGAAGCAGCAGACTAGGGATGCGCATTTGATTAAATTATCCAAATAGATTATCAGGAGAATTAATAATCGTTTAATGATTAAGCATTAATATTTCTAGATTAAAATTTAATATTTATAGTCTATATTTAAATGAAATGGAAGTAGAAAGAACCTAGTTTGTTTCCTTATTTAGATTTCTATTACAATATGAACCCCTCTTGTGGCAGTTAAATGGGCTTAATTCAGTACAACTTCAACTTCAGTCTAAAGATGAATTTGATTAATCTATTAAAATATAAGGTAATCAATTAAAATCTTAATAATTAATTAATTGATCATTAATTATGCCCATCCCTACTGCAGACTCTGACCAGCTGATAATGAATCATTTGGATTTTCCACCATTGAAGGATCAAGTCCTTCTAGTGGAGGGATTTGACTGATGCCTCTAGTTATTTATGATCCGTTTTATGTCCTGGCTGTTATGGAAACATCAGCATTAGCCTGTAACTTATGGGACATTACAGCATATGAAACCATAAAAATTACCCCCTTGTTAGCTTTAGTCTGTAGCAGATTAGCTTCAACTTGCTGCATTTAGACTAAGACATATTCTGCATCGTTCTGCAGCTCATCAGGACTTACTGCTGTTGTTCTGAATAAACTCTGCTGGAAGAAGTGGAAAAGTAAATCCATGCAGGTCATGTGATCCCATGAGACACGGATCCGTTACCACGAAGTTACAATGTCTGGTTTCTGAAGAGGGCAGCGCGCTTCGGAGTGCTAACACTCATCAAACGGTGTTTATTAACCACAGAAATCCTCCATCATTACTCACATCAGGCTGATGTTTGGGTCAGAAGTTACACAGTGTCCCTTTAAAATCGAATCATCTAATTTTCTAAAGTTTCTTATAATAATCTGGCGCATATCTTTAGCACCGACCTCGCGGCTGAGCGCTCTCTCCGTGAGGGACGGACGCCCTCCGACGGTCAGCAGGGTCTGCTGGGCTCCTCGGACCTGCGTGCGGCGGGACTGCAGTGTGTTCTGCTGGTAGGGCAGCAGGTGGTAGTTCATGGCGTCCACCAGCATGCGGTGGCAGTGGGGGTCCAGCATCATGCGGGGAACCGGCTGGATCTGGCTCACCAGCTCGCTGGCCGGGATCGTCTCAAAACGAACGTGGCACAGGAGCTCGACGGCGTGATCCTGGCGGGAGGCGTCGAAGTCCAGCCACTTCATGGCGAGCTGCAGGAGGAGAGGACTTCAGTGATTCAGGTAGAGCTGGGTTGAAAAAATTTTAAGTGGACATATCATGCTTTTAAATCTTTCCTTTTCACATTTGAATCATTCATTTATGGTTTATATAAGTAAAACTGCAATGCTTTGGTCTGAAATTATTGTTAGTATAGCTCCACACCCCTTCTGCACAGTCTATGAGAGCAGCTCGTTTTGGTACTGTCTCTTTTAATCCGCACAAGACGCTCACAGCATGGTTAAAGTATCAATGTTTAGGACCAAAGTTCTTAAAAAACACGATGAGTGTTGAATTTAATGAAATTAAACCTCTCAGCACCACATCGCCGGCCATTTTTGGGGTTTTTGATGTTGGGAACCTCCAATTGAGCTTCTTTTTAGCTCATCAGAAACCTCCTGGTTTAAAGTTTTTTTTACCGTCTATGATCCAGAGACGGTGCAGGTTACATTTCTTTTGAGTTATTATATCTATATGCAGTATTTTCCCAACTGAGGGTAACAATAATCTGATAGAGCTATAAAAAAAGTGCTCTGTGTGTCTGATAATGCAATGAAACCCCCCCTTTAAAAAAATGAAAATCAGTTCTTTTCAATTAGCTGGAGTGATGTTTCAGATATTTATGTATGAAACCAGCTGCTGACTGACTGACAGACCCACGTTTGGCTCAGATTACTGAGCTATCACTTCTTCTTTCCTTCTCAGCTGCTCATCTATCTCGGATGTGAAGTTGTGTATTAATAACCGGTTAGACTTGGTGATTTCTGCTTCCAGTCGACCTGCAGGTGTCTGCGGTGAACTTGCGGGTTTGTGTTGGGATCTGAACAGCTGGTCTGAGGTCTGTTTTTAGGTCTGGTTGAAAATAGAAGAAAGTCCCTGTGGTTCATACTGGAAGTGTCAGCAGTCGCCTCCCGGAGCAGCTGGCAGGGAGCGGTTGAAAAAAAAAAACTTTGATCTGATGTTTGTGGGTTTAAAATATCAGCTCCTGCGATTTATATTAAACTCTAGTTTCAGATTTCTTTCTTTGAACGTGCTTGACCCCTGACCTGGAAAGCAGTGACCTCCGAAGGCAGCACCAGCGAGTCGTCCTGCAGGAAGGCGGAGATCTGCTCCAGGGTCAGCTGCGTGAAGAGCGGGGTCTCTGCGAACTGCACAAAGTTCTCCAGGACGAAGCGGCGGGCGGCGTCGCACACGGGCAGCAGGCCGTAGGCGGTGGCGATGTTCCAGATGTACACGCAGGTCTGCACGTTGAGCTCGGCCAGCAGGAAGTCCATGCACATCTTCAGTAGCTGAGGGATCTGCAGGGTGGCGGCGGCGGAGACGGTGCAGCCGATGGTGTAGAGGGACATGTGCACGCGTCCCAGGTAGGCGAAGGTGATGACGTTAGCCAGACCTGCAAAGGAAGAGACGGAGATTTGACTCAGCGTCCTGCAGATGATGAAAGATAAGAATAATTAGTCTATAATTAGTTTAATTAGTCTCCCCCTTTGAAAACATGGTTAGAGATTTGTGATGAGTCGTAGAAATATTGATGTTAACAAGTCTGACTGGCCTGCAAACAATTTTCTCTTCATATAGCAGCATGGAAAATACAGATTTACTGATGTGTAATAATCTGGGTTTGCTTCCTCAAAGCAGACTCAGGGCTCCTGCATGAGGCAGGTGTTACAGAGTCAGGTCAGGTGTCAATAAAGTATTTATCTTTTTAAGAAAAGACCATTTTTATTTTGTGTTTGAGTACAAATAAAATTAATGAAGTATAAAATGTTGTCTCATCTGCCTAGTGTGATGAAATGTGGCTTTAAAGTTATATTTTTTCCCTTCCCAGGCTTCATATTTAACCTCGAGTGTTACGTCAATTTACTACCCTTTCAGGTAAAGAAAATCCTAAAAAGTGCAATAAAAACATAGATTATTTTTCTACTTTTTCAACTTCAGTCCCAATGAAAACTACCAAAAATACAATAATTAAATTATTTGAACCCTTATTTGGTTTCATAGAACTGCTTCTATGAAAATATAAATGTATAAAATGACTTATTTTCCGTATAATATATATTGGAAAGCTGGGAATTCTTTTTTAAAATCACTATACATACACTGTAACCACAATATATTAAAACTAAGTAGTAACACTGATTTTACCACATTTGTTTTTTGTCATATTCAAAATATCTGAGCCTTTTCCCAAAAACATGTATAAACGTATTAACAAAAAAATATATAGATAGGAGGTCAATAAAACTGATTTTGTCCGAGTAGAACTGAAAGTCTGAGCAAACAAACAGGAAATCCATCTTTTAGTTTCGTTTTTTTTTTTTTTTGTAACTGAGCAGTGTAAGGGGAGCCTACCCAGCGGTGAGAGGGAGGGCAGCTCCAGCCGCTTCATTCCAGGGTCTTTGGCCAGAATCTCTCTGAAATACTGACTGATGGAAGAAATGACCAGTTTGTGGACGTCGAAGGCCTTCGTCTTACAGGCCAGCTCCAAATCGGTCAGGAATCTGAGTGGACGGGACAAACGTGGTCACTTTGCAGATGTGTTGCATCGTTCAGCAGCTTAACTGTTCGTAGTAAATCCTCCTGTAAAACACTTCATGAGTAAGGTTCACTACGTTATTATTCAGTGAAATTCACCTGTTCTGTGCCAGAATATTAAGACAATTCTGCCGTAAGATTGTTATAACTTACAGAAATCCACATGACTTTCACATGTGACCCCATGTGAAGAACAACTGAATCACATGGTTGACACATGAGGTTTCTGTCAAGATATTCAGATATATGAACTGATAATGTTTTACTTCCAGATGTGTAGAGTGATGCTTTTCTTCATTTTTAACCTTGTTTGGCCTGCAGTTTTATGTATTTTTATATATTCTGTATATTAGATAATTCAAAATAATATGCTTTCATATTTATATACTATAGGAACTGATTGTTTTACTTCCACAGACGTGTACAGTGATGCTCTTCATTTTTTTGGCTTTTATCTAGTTTTATGTCATGTTATTTGATTAGATATTTGAAAATATTATGCTTTCATATTTATATACTATAGGAAGTGTCAATGTTTTACTTCCACAGACGTGTACAGTGATGCTTTTTTTATTTTTATTTGGCTTTATCTAGTTTTATGTCATTTTATTTGATTAGATATTTGAAAATAATATGCTTTCATATTTATATACTATAGGAAGTGACAATGTTTTACTTCCACAGTCGTGTACAGTGATGCTTTTTTCATTTTTATTTGGCTTTTGTCTAGTTTTATGTCATGTTATCTGATTAGATATTTTAAAAAATGCTGATATTGAGAGATATTTGAAAATAATATGCTTTCATATTGATATACAAATTCATTGTATCATTTTACATCCTGTTTATCAATGAGTCAAACATGGAAATAAAATTTTAATTAAAATATATACAATATTTATTCTTTAGTGCCACTTTCAAGTGGCCAAGTTAGTCAAGTATTTAAATTGCAAATCCTCCCCCATGAATGTACTAGAAAACACTGAACATTATGCATCAAATGGTTAATTTGATAATGGTTAACTTTTTAGCCTTATTTATCTATTTAATAAACTTGATTTTTTTTATAGTAGCCTATTAGTATTTACATTGCCTTTAAAATTTAAATTATCATTGTATAGAAGGTTTATACAGCATCAAAGTTTAAAAACTACAATTAAAAGGTAACTTGTAGATACATTTCATACATTAAATCTAATTGTTTAAATAATTTTCAGGACAGTTTTTTATCATTACTGCACTGTACAAACAACTAAAGGCCTACATATTCTAACAATGGATAAACTTTAAAGTATAAGATTTTCTGTTTTATCATATAGTAATTTCTTCTAAAAAGAAGTCTGGTAATTGCGTATCATCATGAGGTTTAGAAGTTTGACGTGCACTGACTTCTCCTGGCGCATCTTGCTGAGCTCCTCCAGCAGGACGTTGCCGTGCAGCGGCCGCGTGAGCTCGCTGCCCAGGCCGAGGCCCCGCTCCCCGGGCTTGATGACGGGCGGCGGCAGCGGCAGGTTGAGGCTGTTCAGCTTGGCGATGTCCAGCTGAGCGATGTGCTCGATCTTCTTCACCCCGCTCTCCACCACCACCACGCCGTCACCTCGGCTCTCCACCTTCAGGGTGGCGGAGGTGGTCTCCATTGCAGCCTGGGTGATGGCGTCCAATCCGGTCTTCTTCTGGCGGGGGGCCTTCTTCTTTGGGGCCATTTGGTAACTGCCGATGATTAGTTTAACTTGAATAAATGAGTTTTCTTTACTAAGCAACAGCATTTATCTTCCAGAAAAAACACTTAAAGGACTTACATTAGATAGTGTTTGGGTTTTTCCCGGTTAAGCTTTAGATCAGTGTGTGAAGTTTTTGTTTTAGTTGCAGGGGATTCACTTTAACACAACACACAGCACCTGAAAGCAGAAGGAAAAATAGTGAGTTATCCACTTTACAGTTTTGAATTAATTCAATCTTTTTTAACTAATGTATTTTTATTGATCATTAGCACAATATTGACAGACATGGTACAATATAGGGGTGGGACGATACATCGATCATATGGTCCAAAATCCTAACATTGGCCAAAAATCGATAGAGTAACCAGTTATCAAACGCACTTTTGTTTTGAAAATATTTTCATTTAAACTGAATATTAATGCCAGAGCTCAGGAATAAAAAAGGTTAAATGATGATCTAGTTGTTTTTGTGATGAATGGAAATGATTGTGATCGATCACTAATAATATTGCTTTATTTCGATTCATATCGAATCAAAATTATATTGTGACTGAATTTGAGATATCTGCAAACATCGAATCGCTGTATCACTCTATCAATATAATATCATATTGTGATTAAATCAGTGATTCCCAATCCTAATAGAATAGCCTGCATAGTAATCAAATGTTAACAGATTTTAACCCATAAACAAATCATCAGACAGCAGATACACCCACGTAAAACTAAATAAGGTGGATAAATTACAATTACAATAAAATACAATAGCATATAGACACCAAAACTAAATGCCATTTGAGATCCAATAGAATGATAAGACAAATAAATAAAGAAATAAAATATATAAATAAATAGAAGTAACCATTAATCAATCAAATTATATCAAATGTTTGATAAAGTGCCAGTTATTTTCAATTTATGTAATTCTTGACATTATTCGAATTTCTATATTTTAAGTAGTTAAACATTTGTTTTTTGGTTGATAACTTCATCAGATTTACATGATCTGAATTTTGATAAATAGAAACAAAGATGCTAAAAAAAGCTTAGATTTTCTTCCTGCACTGCCCCAAAAAAACAGTCACAAATCAATGTTTGCTAAAATTTAGATAAGTAATCTGCCGATTACGACATTGTGTCATTTAAACTTGGAAAATTTTATATTAATATCTCTAAATTAAACAAAATAAATATGCAACAAAATACTGTTTGGTATATTGTTCCATCCCCTCCCTGGGCTGCCACCTTCTCGTGGTGGAGGGGTTTGAGTGTTCCAATGATCCTAGCGGCTATGTTGTCGGGGGCTTTATGCCCCTGGTAGGGCCACCGATGGCAAACAGGTGTCTAGGGGAGGAACCAGACAAAGAGCGGCCCATAGACCCCTATGATGAAAAACACAAATGGACCACGGTTTCCCTTGCCCGGAAGTGGGTCACCGGGGCCCCCTCCTGGAGCCAGGCCCGGGGGTGGGGCACGGAGGCGAGCGCCTGGTGACCGGGCCTTTGCCCATGGGGCCCGGTCGGGCTCAGCCCGAAGAAGAAACATGGGTCCCCCTCCTGTGGACCCACCACCCATGGGAGGGGCCGTAGGGGTTGGGTGCAGTGTGAGTCGGGCGGCAGCCAAAGGCGGGGACCCTGGCGGTCCGATCCGCGGCTGCAGAAGCTGGCTCTTGGGACATGGAATGTCACCTCTCTGGCGGGAAAAGAGCCCGACTTGGTGCTCGAGGTTGAGCGGTTCCGACTAGATATAGTTGGACTCACCTCGACGCACAGCTTGGGCTCTGAAACCCGAGTCCTTGAGAAGGGCTGGACCTTCTTCCACTCTGGAGTTGCTCACGGTAGGCGCCGAGCAGGAGTGGGCATATTGGTTGCCCCCCGGCTTGGTGGCTGTGTGTTGGGGTTTACCCCGGTGGACGAGAGGGTAGC
>JAVQJG010042426.1:0-17848 GCA_036024015.1 Craterocephalus amniculus | reverse complement strand
TGTGTGTGTGTGTGTGAGTGCGTGTGTGTGTCTGTGTGCGTGTGTCCATTCCTGTGTAACTGAGAGATGTGAATACAATGTGTGAAGGCTTTTATGTTTTTAAACCTGTTTTTATTATGTATAAACACTTTGTGTTACGAATGGCATGAAAAGAACTCTATAAATAAATAAAGTTTGAAGTTCGAATGGTATCCGTATCAGTATAGAAATCGTGATACTCAGAGTCCCTGTCCTGTCTCCTGGAGGCGGTATCGCCAGACTCTCCAAGCACAGTTCACCGTATGTCACCACTTTGATGCACTCGGCAAAGTAAACAAAGCGGACACTGTAGTGAATTAAATGTCTTAACTGAAAATTGTAACTTATAGTCATGTTTTCGGCTGTAGCTCCCAGTCAGAGTATTATTTACAATCATGGGACATCGGCATAAGTTGTCAGATGGAACGAGGCGCTTGTGGTTTGCAACACAGCTAAAAAAAAAGATCTACGTGGATAAAACCTGGACATCCAAATTTGTGTGTTATGTTATTTATATAAAACATCTTTCAAATGAAAAAAGAATCGTTTTGTGTATCGAATTGTGGGTCAAAAATCGTGATACGAATCGAATCGTGAGTTGGAGCATCGTTACAGCCCTAAGAACGATTCTGTGCCTCTCTGCGTTGCCAGATAATGATTCTGTGTTTCTGCGTTGCCAGATAAGGACACTCGGCCCTTCTGCTCTCTGAACCCCTCCTCTCCGAAGTGCAGATGTAAAGATGGCGGCTGTGACGGTAACGACACGCCGTCGACCTTCTGGATGCTCGGCTCATCAAAGATGATGTTGCCATGGAAACTGATGAGTTCATGTTTTTTTTTATTTCCAGCCATCCCCAAAGTGACGGTGGAGCCGCAGAGACCCAGAACGACAACGCCCACCACCACCACCACCACCACTACAACTACTACTACTACAACACCTACTTCTACTACTACCACATCTACTACTACACCTACAACTACCACCCCTATTACTACACCCAATACTACACCTGCTACTACTACTATTCCACCTACTACACCTACTACTACACCTACTATTACTACTACTGCACCCACCACGCTGCCTGCTACTACTCCACATACTACTCCACCTACTACTACTCCCCCCACTACTACTACTACTACTACACCCACTACTCCACCTACTACTACTACTACTACTACACCCACTACTCCACCTACTACTCCACCTACTACTACTCCACCTACTACTACTACAACTACTACACCCACTACTCCACCTACTACTCCACATACTACTCCACCTACTACTCATACTACTCCACTTACTACTACTACTACTACTACACTCACTACTCCACCCACTACTCCACCTACTACTACTACTGCTACTCCAGCTCTAACTACAACACCTGCTGCTCCTACGCTGCCGACGATTGCCCTGACAACCACGATGCTGCCCACCAGCTCCATGGTAACAACCACGCTGAACAACAGGATCAACAAGGATGTGACGCACAGACAGAGAGGAGACGTGCACAGTAAGGACGCACACACACACACACACACACACACACACACACACACAGGCTGTGATATTAACTCTTTCCCCGCCATGGACGAGTTTTTCCATCAATCCCTGTTGTTGCGGTTATCAGGTGGAGGACTTTTGTTGTGGATCTTGGGAATGACCGCAGCTCTCCTGCATCCAGAAAAGTAGGGCTGTCCCGATCCGATACCAGTATCAGGAATCGGTGCCGATACCAACAAAAAAACACGGATCGGAAAGTATCGGCCTGCATTGAAATATGTCGATACTGTTGCTGATACCAGGTGATCAACATTTTCTATCCAGCACTTTTACCTAAGCACCCTTTACGAGATCACCCTAGTTCATTTTCTACAAAGTTTACTCAGCTTGTTTTTTTCTTTCAACAGAAATGTGCCGCGTGTTACACAAAGTCTTTACATTTATTCTAAATTAACTCATTGGTTTATAATTAATGAAGAATATTTTTCTGACACCTTCTGTTGTGGACTTTATCAGTTACACCTTAAGGTTTTGAGGTGAGGTTTGACCCAATATTTATATAACAATATGTAATATATAACAAAATGTAAGTATCGGTATCGGGTATCGGCCGATACTCAACTCTCTGTATCGGTATCGGAAGTGAAAAAGTGCTATCGGGACAGCCCTACAGAAAAGAACAAGTCGCTTATTCAGAAAAAGGACGGCGGGGTGGTAAAGTTTTTTTGAACACAAATTACTAGGGGTGTGACGATACACTCATCCCACCAGACGAGACGATACACGATATTGGATCCACGAGAACGGGACGAAACAAGATTTTCACATTATTTTTTATGGAAAAAAAAGTAAATGAGGCTGCGAATTTTGCGTTTTTTATGTGGTTTTTACATAGGACTTGATGAACTCTTGTTCTCACACATGCACACATACGGCACTTACACACACACAAAAAACAAAGCACTTAGCACGATCTTAGTACTTGACATAACTACATCGATGACCAGCAGTCCACCTGTTCAAACTGTATCCTACTCCTTGAATTTATGCTTGTGTTGTTCTCACAAATGTACGTCGCTTTGGATAAAAGTGTCTGCTAAATGACGGTAGTAGTAGTAGTAGTAGTAGTGTATTCCTCTTGGGATGTTAAACATCTTCCAACCATCATTTGTTGATTCTGACAGTTGACGGCACAGCAACCTCTGGTCATTTTATGTTTGTAGCTAATCCCCTCGTGGTCAATATGGCTTTTCCCAGCTCTTCCTGTGTTTTCTTGCCGAGTGGTTGCGCGCACATCCTATCTTTGACGTTGCTCAGAAATCCTTCTATATGTCATCTCAGAATGAATAAGTGTGAATGAAGCTTTGGCATTGTCGAAGAACTCAATCAGAAGAGAGGGGTCGCGGTTTGGGGTGAGGTTGGAGGCCTGATGAAGCTCGCTGAAGCAGAAAGATAAGAAATGAAAAAGAAGAAAAATACTGATGACTTTTATAGATTTTTTAGGATAATGCCCTTACTGCAGGATGTTTCCTGCTTGGGAGAGAGTTGCAGATGAGAGGGATCAGGACAGGAGGGGTCTCAGACAGAACGAGGATGGAAAAGAAGTTAGATAGAAAGATAGACAAGAAGAAGTTAGATGGAAGGAGGAAGATTGTGTAGAGAATGTGTCGTGTCTTCCTGCCACATCTGTCTTGTTGTTGTGTTCCCAGCAGAGGTTTTTATCTGAAGTATATGGGAGCTAACTGAATTACTGTAGCCTATCTCCATGCAGCTGATAAGCAGCCGGGGCTGCTTTCAGGACAATCAGATCTGCATCAAGGTCTCAGGGCATTTTTATTGACCATCTAAGGTCCCTCTGGAGTTAATACAGATTCTCATGGCTCTGTGTGGCATTTAATTCCTGTTCTTTCCAGGTTGTTGCTAAGTTACTCTGCCACAGGTTCACGTCAACACTTTTTATTACCATGAGTGAGCATGGACACATGGGCGCTCTGTGTACTGAGCCTGTAATTTCCCTCATGAAGTGGGTGAGTGTTGGTTAGCTGATGAGTAAATGTGACATCCTTGTGAATGTGTGTTTGGCTTTTTTGATTAGATATATCTTTTTAGTAGCTTTGGTGCTTTTTCTTTAAAAGCTCTGCAGCATCACTTTTAATTTATGTGCTGCTTTTTTCTTTCAAAGGCCGTTCTCTATTTTTCAGGCGAGTTTGCAGCGCTCAGCTGTTCTGCTCTCTGATCACAAACATCTGCTCTGCTGTTGGTTTTATTTAATTCATGTATTCAGTATTTACATGGGATGTGTTATTGTTGCAATGATGTGGACTGGGTCTAAAACAGCACTGCAACTTGGATTGCAGACTGTGTTGCTACATTCTGGGGTTCAGAAAATGGCGAGAAGTCACATTTGTGGGGCTGTATTAGTACCTTTAACAAAGGAGTTTTTGTATTTGTGAGCAGACTTCCTTGTTTTCATACTTGGATCTATACTGCTCTCCTTCCAAATTCTGCTTAATCCCTAAAAACATCTCTGCTTGCATGCAAATATGTCTTGCTTCAACTCAAAGCTGATCTATCTTCTCATATTGAATGTTGGTGTGCAAACCTCCTGGACAAGTTCAAGCTCTTCTCACACTCAAGCTCCTTCTGTGCTCTCACCAAACTTTTGCCTTAGATATTTTCTGCTGCTCTTGGATTGTTGTGAGAGGTTCCTGTCAAAATTCATCCAGCCAACAGAAGAGGAGAAAAACTAGAAAATCAGTTTTTCTTTCTCCCACCCAAGGCTATTTATGATTCCGTACAGTATTTAATGACTTACCTCTTTAACTGTAAAGCTCACACATTTTGGTACAGTAAATGGATCAAATATAAGACTACTGAGTTTCCAACTGATCAATGATAAGGCAGAATCGGTGACTGAGCAGCTGATGGAGGCACGAGACAGAGAACTCTTCTACCTCATGGAGGAAAGGATCCATACAGTAGCTGCATCAGATTCAGGAATGACCTCAGATTGTTTGGTGTGATGTAGTGCATCCACAAAGAGGCAATTTTACCTCCCTGTGTTCGTAGTTTTTAATTTAGCCTGTCTGGATCCATTTAAGGTGAGACCTCAAGTTTCAGTCCACATAATCCAACACCAGCTTCTTTTCCCCTCAGAGAAGAGAGCTCAGGTCTGGGACTTCCACTTTTCTTCTCCTCTGATCTCCTGTCTGCTCGATGTTATTCATTTCCTCAGACAAACGTCACTCCAACACAGATCTATTTGTACACATAAACGATAAAAACCATAGCAGCCCTGGTGTGCTAACCTGTTGCTACTCAACCTTTCATTCTAACTTTGGGACGTAACAACTTAATAAAGTTTCAAATAAACAATCATCTATGGAGTAAAATCCAGGACTCTCCCCCACATCCACCTAAAAGCCCACCTGGAGATGTTAGTCAATGTAACATGAAAGCAAAAAAAAAAAGAAAACAAAGCTAATGTTAGCATCTATGTTAGCAACAAGCTTAGCACCACAACAGTGTAGATATTAGCTTAACTGCTTTTGTACTAAAGTATCATTCCTCAGCAGGGATGGCAACAACTCTCAGGGTGCGTTTAGAGACAGCAGTATTTTCAGAAGTGGGGCATTGAGGTGTTCTTGGGGGGCAGGCAGTCCATTGTTCAGTTTCTATGACTGACACATCTACCATCAGTCAGTCAGGTGAAACAATTGCTCACGCCTACATTCACTTTAGAAACTATAATGAAGATCCAGAAGAAATAAAATCAAAGATAGTGAATTATAGAAGGAGGCCTCACTCGATCCTAAGTAATTTACTGTAAATAAGCTGGGCCTTGGTGAGTCATGTCCAAATAATAAAAGGTCAGAAGAGTAGGCCTTAGCGGCATTTTCTTCACTCTGAATATAAGTTTTGACCACAAAAAAGAAAACATAAGACAGACTTCATGTTTTTTGAAACCTTGTTTGTGGTTTCAGTTGTGCTTTGTTTGGTGGTAATGCCCAGTAGAAGCTTTTAGCTGAATTTTCTCTGGTCATTTTCATATGTTACATGCCATCAATCCTACTCTGTCTGTACTGCATGGGCTAGGTGTTTCAATCAAGTGCCTCCATCGGGATTCTGCATTTAGCTCACCGAAGTAAATCAGGCACTAACAGAGGAAGCTAGGGGCTCGTTCCACTTTGGCTATCAGCACAATCTGTCTTGAAGCAAGAGATTGTGGTCCTGTTGTAATGCATGCCAGATAGAAAGCTTGTATAACTTCAGATTGTGGCTGGACTGGATCGGAAAATGTTACATGACCATAAAACATGTGGCGGGAGCCTGGTGCTGCTTTTGTTTACGACAGAGTTTGTTCCCAATTGGTTCAACCTCTCGCTGAAGCAAACTCCAATTTTCTGATGAGACTTGGATGTAAAGCTCCCAATAATAAGTCAGTTTAGTGTTATTAGTGGACAGCAAAATAATTTCAAACAGCCTTGGTATTATATTGCAATTAGGGTAATCTGAACATGGACAGGTCAACGTGTGGCTGCTTCAGCAAAGCCATATCTAACATACCGCAGCCTAAAGATGATTACACCTGGATAAGAAGCATGACTGTAGGTTTTGTTAATATCACACATGGGCAATAATTTCACAGATCATTCAGTTTCATCAAAGACCCACGATACAAGGACTTATTGGTGTGTGTTCATTCTTTCCTCCTGCTGCCTTTGCACTTCCCCCTGATGTTATCTATGGCCATCTAACATTAATAATAATAAAAAATAATAATATTAGGCATGCCTTGGATTTATAGGTGTCTTTCAAATCTATCACATATAAAGAAACAATAAGGTAGACAAGAAATTAAAACAATTAAGTGAGAACCCATGGGGCAGATTTGAATTGATCCACCTCTCTCCTGTTTAAGTATTTGAAGGGGCAGATTGTGGCCTACAGTTATTTCTACCGCATCCAGAAGGCAAATGCCGTGAGATTTTCCATCCTTGCAGCTGCATGTGGCTCTGCTGCATTTATAGCCCGCCCCCGACGACTAACAATCTTTTAGTTCTCACAGAGTTCAGATAGTAGATAGACACAGCCAAACTGATGGGCCTTATGTCTCCTCAATTCCACCAAACTGTGTGGCAGGACGACCAGAGGGCCCGGGCGGGGATCGATCCCACAACCTTCCGGGTGAAAGTCATGCACCGGTCAGCCAAGTAGCCAGGGCACATGATCAGTCGGAGGCACACAGTGACAGGACCCACACACTGTCACATATGTATTTACATTGTTTATATGTGCTTTAGTATTTTATTTTATTTTTGTTGTTACTATCAGCTTATGTTATCATAATTATACTATTATTAGCTTACGGTCTTCAGATTTATTTGATTTTGTTTTAACTTTTTACCTCCATTGTTGTCCTCATGAGGATCCTCCACACAAGGGGCTTTGCTTGATCTGTTTGCAGTGTAGTTGCCACGATCAGCACCCTCGTCTGAGTGTCTGGGGTCCTGCACTGCAGCCTTACAGCTGTGGTGTGGACTCTGGCCTGCCCTGAGATGGGTGGATTCTTTGCTGGGAGCATCTATGGTCATGGGTGGGCTGGTTTTTGGCGTGGACAGATCCCTAAGATGTTGTGTCAGCACAGCAGCGTCAGACTAGATGTTTTAATATGATCAGTATTTGTACACCTGAAATCATTTAAAGAGGCAGAAATGACAGAGTTCAGTTGCAGTAGAATAGGGTGTGTGGGGGAGGGAGGGATAGTATTAAATATTATTATACAGCTCTTTAGAACGCATTGTACAGTAATTCCCTTTGGTTTGAGTGAGTTTTGCCAACATTCTAGCACTAATAATTTTCATATAATGACCTGCATTCCATACATTATCCCTTAGATATTCAAAAATAATAATTTTTGTAACTTTGTAATCTTTGCATTGCTTTTTCATTGAAAAGGGATCTAGAAATTATATTTGATTTAATAAGTATACATATAACGCTAACTCACGAAGAAAATTTTACTTTAGGTCACATTTGCTCACATGCTGGCTATGATCTTGGTTGTCTGAATTTATTTTTAAATTGTAAGCTGCATGTATGAACCCTGTCTTTAGCCTGATAGTTGCTACCAGCTTTCCTGCACTGGACTAGACAGGTATAGAAAATGAATGGGTGGATTTTAGGCTCTCTGCCACTGCACCTTCCTATCCGTGTAAAAGGGCGGTTTTACTAGATGGACAAGTTCCAAACTTAGTCCTGCGTCAGCTGTTCAGTACATGATGAGAAGAATTTGTAGAAATGTTTATTTAGCAACTGGTACTCAGTGTTTTACTCACTTTGGAATGCAGCCCTCCCTTAGTTATGTAATATCAGTGGACTTCCTCTCACGAACTTCTCAATTGACTCTTCTTCCATTTTTGTCTCAATGCAAAATCTGATTTTTGATTAAAAATATTTTAAACCTACTCATCAATTTTTCACTTTTCCTAAATTATTCAGTCATATTAATTCATTATTTAATTTACTTTCATGGCAGCACCCTTACAATACTCATATTTAGTGAGATGAACCTGCAAGAACAAAATGCCGCCTCTCCTTATAACATTAGCATATTTGCACAAGTATGAACTATTGCTTATAAAATGGATGGTTGGACAAAGTGTTCAACTATGAAAATGAGAATAAATATGAGGGAAAAAATGAAGTTTTCATAAAAACAAAAAAAAGTAAAAAATAACCACTGCAACTATAATAATCCATGGTAGGCTACTGTAAAAAGCAGGATTACAGCTGATTAATATCTATTCCATAAATAGCTGCTGGTAAGCAAACACATCTAGAAAAACATGTTTGATCTGGTAATTTTTCTTAAGATTCTTTTGTTTGTTTGAAGTCCAGTGTGGACAGTAATGTTGAGCTGGATGAAAAGGCTGGTGATGTGGGTGGAGCAGAGCAGAAAAACTAAGGTATATATTGACTGAGGCTTCCAGAAAGGGGATGATGCTAAAAATGGCTCTCCAACAGTTTGTGTGTGGGTTGACTTTGATGACAATTCTGCTTTGCAAAGGTAAGAGAATATTTTGTTTCCTTACATTATTATAAATTGTAGAATTATCCAGCTCATACAAAAGTTGAGGAAAACAGGATGTGATTTAGAGAATCAAATATGGCTCTTTAAATATTACATAAAATTTTTCTGTGATAAGAAATGACCATGGGAGACTTTCAAAAAAATGTTCACGTCAAACTACAAGGGGTTTAATAACACAGATCTGCATCAATTTAATTATCAATGAGCCAATAGCATCCATCCAATTGAAGTAGTTGAATCAGACATCAATAGTTATTGTTAGACACGCTTAAGAAAAAAATTGTTATTGTGTCCATTTGTTTTGTTCTAACCAAAATGTCTTGTTCTAATTTGATGAGGAAAATGCCAATCTCTAAACATATGGTGTGCGCCATGATGGAGTCAGACTTTACTACTATACCTTGATTATAACAGTTGTCAGCAATTTTTCATACCTGCCATTTATGGAGCTATACCAGATATTATTTTAACCTTTCTTAAAAAAATGGTTTCTACACGGTATATTCTGTGATTAAAAAAAAGGGTAAATCCATAAAAAAGGATGACTCACTGTTTGCACATATGTACGAATCCCTTTCAGGGCTAACTTTCCTTCCGGATTCCAATCAGCACTGCTGTCACTAAATGAATGTGACAGCAGTGTGTCCCCTTCAATGCAGCATTAAGGTGTTATGGAATTATGAAGGTTATAATATCCTGTACACCACTGTCTGCTCTGGTATGGTTGGTTTGATTTGTCTCTTTGTTCATCTTTCAGGTTGTCATTCTCAGCAGCCGGGTAAGTATCCAGCAGAGTTTTTTCTAGTTATTCAACCTGTCATATCTACAATAGACAAAGAGAGATTACATTCTACACATGTCACATGTTCTACTAACAACAAAGTCTTAAACCTGAGAACACTAGAACTGGGTGTGGATGGTTGCTCAAGTTGGGCTTGTGCCAACATCACATCCATTTTAACATTATCACAGATGCTTTTATGGTTGGCATGTCAGTAAAAGACAAAGATGCAGTGCCAGAAGAACAACAGAGTTATACAAACCTTCTGCAGGAAGTAAATCACCAACATAATGCTCATGAGCAGGGGGATGTTCTAGCGGCATTCATTTTGCCTGATTTTAAACAAAACCAATTTAAACATAGAGCTGTTATGCTGATGGGGGATGCACTGTTTGCACCTTTTAATGTTTTTTTCTCTTCTCCTCTGTCAGCATGTGTGAAAGCCGTAACCAACGGCAGAATTGTTGGGGGCCAGGATGCTACCCCAGGAAGCTGGCCCTGGCAGGCCGTTTTAAGCAGGGATGGTGGTATTTTCTGTGGAGGGTCGCTGATCACCGACCAATGGGTGCTGACGGCTGCCCACTGCATCACATAGTGAGTATTCAATCTTGCACATTTACATTCTCAGCCATGGAAAATAAACTTCCCCTACCAGTTTTATCAAAGACACACTACAGAACTTTCATTTTCTCATCTTTAATGACTCACCCCCTATCAACTGCTAATTCAGCTTCCATGTAGCTTCCTAGCTGTTCTATAACCCCTCTCCTGGCAGTAAAACATTGTCGTATGTTTATTCTTGTCTTATCTCTTGTGCTTTCCTTCTTCATTCTTATCCTCTCATCTTCCATTAATGCCTTCTTCCTGCTGTCACCACATGTTAATGCGTGTTGTTCTGTAGACACAGAACTACATGCATGACCATCTTTAAAACCAAGAAATTTATGTCACTCCACTTTCAATAAAATGTAATGCTACATAATTTTACATAGCTTAGTATAAATACTTGATAAAGAAAACATTAACCTTAGTTACTCCAAAGATAACCTAACCATAAGCATCTCTCTGTAGTATCAGATAACTGAGTCCAACGTACGCAATGAGGGGAAAGATATCAGTGATATAGATTGTCTTAATTAAGAAAATAAAAAATTAATACACTTTATTTTTCTATTCAAGTGCTGACCTCAACAATACACTCATCCATCTCGGTCGCCAAAACCAGACGGGTCCCAACCCCAATGAAATGACTCGAACACTTGAGAACATCATCTGCCACCCTCAATACAGTTCTGAAACCATGAATAATGATGTTTGTCTCCTGAAGTTGTCATCCTCTGTCCGTTTTACTGACTACATCCAGCCAGTCTGCTTGCCCACAGCAAACAGCACTTTCTATGATGGGACTTTGAGCTGGGTCACTGGATTTGGGAACACTGGTAAGTTACAAAATATAAATTATCTTATAATCCTGCTTCTAGACTTCCTAATCTCAAATTTCTTTAATCTTTTCATTTAGATTCAGGTTCTCAACCTGAAACTCTGCAGGAGGTAGAAGTGCCCATTGTGGGAAACAATAGATGTGGATGCAACTACAAAGGCTCCAATGAAATTACTGAGAACATGATGTGTGCTGGGCTCAGAGATGGAGGGAAGGATTCATGCCAGGTAACTATACCTTTCTGTGATTTAAAAAAATGTGCATAATGCCTTTCTGACTGTTACATAATTCTCAATCAGTCAAAGTTTCCTTTTGGTTAGACAGTCGAGTAATAAAGGTCTCTGGCCTTTTATCTTGGCATGCTCCAGCTCCTTCTGGTAGTTTCCCTCAAAAGGATGACATGATATAAACTAAGATTCACACTCAATTCCCCTTCTTAGCCCTCAGGCCTGCCCTTTTCCCTTTAAACATAGTATTAATGGACCATGTTTTCAGGCCTATGAACTTAGACACCCTCTCTGCATCTAACCTGAAACATGGTAGGCGGCAAATCTGCTCGTGGCAAGACACACCTGTTACAAAAATCTTACGATACAACCAATTGGTTTGCCACATTTTGTTTATTTTTAAAAGAAAAAAAAAATTAAATGTTGGCTTCAGATTTTGATTTAGCTTTGTTATATGAACATGACACATTTTTTCATCATCAAATGCTCAAAACATGAAGGTTTGTAGAAGTTAAATAAACATGTTTTCAGCTTAAACACATGGTAAAAATAGACCTTTTGAACTATTAAATTTGTTCCATCAATCTCTGAAAGTTTGGAGGTTCTGTGGAAATGACTTGTGGAAAAGATTTTTTTTTAATCCTGAGTAAATAAATAAAAAGTTCCTGCAGTGGAAAAGGGGCTAATATCTTTCAGGGCTAATGAATCTAGAGCTGAACCCAGAATCTAATAGGTGTAACCCCCAGCCCCCGTAAATTGGTTTCAAAACATCTTGACAAACTTGTCTATTCATTTTGTGTGTCCTTAAATCTGTCTGAATTCAGACATAACAATTTGTTTTTAAAAATTATTTCTGTTTTGACAATTTGTTATTTTTATTTGAGCAAACTAAGCATAAATGGACAGAAACATCTGATATTCTGTTTTTATACCACTACCATACATTAAGAATAAAAAGGAAACTTCACAACATCATACATCATAACCCAACAATATCAGCAACTTTCAGATTTTGGGAAATGCTTTGGGGGTGAGTAAGCAGCACGCTGAAAGAGGATAGCCTTCTGCCTCCAGCAACTGAGACCAACAGGACAGGATGATGTAGAAAAAACAGAAAGAGTAAGAGAGGAAGCAGTAGCAAGCAGCAAATATTATATAGTTAGCTGCATATAACAATGGTATAACATTTTTGTCAAAGAGGAAATTAGCAGGTAACTTCAGTGAACTGAGAGAATTTCCCCATACTGTAAGCCTGAACCCAGGCACAACTAAAGCTTTTTGAATTGTCCAATTATTCACTACAGTCCAGTTTATACCTTTTCATTTGCTACATAGTTCATCTCAATAAGATACAAATCTTCCAAAAGTCTGCCTTCCTAGCCACGCCTCTGGTATTTCATATGAGTTGATGAAATCATTGACTATGAACTGTGCACTTCGATGCAAAGCACATTCTTGCTAAACAGGATTTGCATGACTGGCTGTGAAAAACAACCACACCTGCAGGGTCAGAAAAGCTCAGTAAGTCTCTGTGCACCGCCATCTTGGATTCACCTGGAGCAGTGGTTCCCAAACTTTTTGAGCAACGACTTTTTGTTAGATTTCGTACACTTTGAGGCTGATTAAAAGTTGAGTGCTAATTGGTACGCTATTTCAACATTTGCTGTGCAAAAACGCACATATTGCATATTCATCAGCAGCAGAAGCACAGAGTGCCGCTGTTTTGCCAGGATAACAGGTGCAATCCTCTGTTTGCGGCTTTGATAGATGAACTGGGTGGGCAAACCCCTTTGCATGTGTTTTAGTACCCACTTAGCCTATGTAAATCAGCCTGTTTATGTTCTTCTATTGATTTAACAATGATCTGGAATTTCCTGAATTTATTTTGGGAACCCCACTTTATAAAGTAACAATAGAATCATCAACTATTTCTTCTCTCATACAGGGAGACTCTGGAGGACCACTGGTGTCCAAAAAAGACTTTTACTGGGTCCAGAGTGGAGTTGTGAGTTTTGGTATTGGCTGTGGTCTTCGTGAGAGACCTGGAGTCTACGCTCGTGTGTCTCAGTACCAGGGATGGATCAGTGACATCGTCACTGGCATGGAGCCGGGCTTTGTCTTCTTCGCTTCCCCAGGCTACGATTACGATGCATACTATGTGTGTCCAACATCAACACCCCCCACCACCACTGATGACAGCATATTCGGGAGTGGTGAAAACCTGAGCCACTTCACTCACTTCATCTCTCTCTCTGTTCTAGTCCTGGTGCTCCATGTCTTTGTTGGCAGTGGTGGAATGTAAATGTAGCTTACAGACTCAAGTAATGTAAACATCTGAAGTAGGCTACTGATTTACTTGAGCATTTTACTTTTATGGAGTTCCACTACAGTTCTACATCGTATCAGCTGCCTAACTAAATAAAAAGTCTAATTATTTACCTTTTCTTCTTTTTTCTGTTTACTTATGTTAATCTTACACAGTGTCAAAGTTTTGACTATTGTTTGGACAAAATCAAAAACATGGAGGTGTGATTCTAATATAATCTCTGTTTCCCTTTATTAAATCAAACCATCTGAAGATCATGTTCGTCTGAGCAGCTTTTTTTTTATTTGCCAAAATCTGAAGTAAGCTGCTTGATTTTTTTTAAAATCATATCATGAAGGATTTATATTATTCATTAAAATCATTTAAACATTTGTGGGTATATTCATTGATTCATGCTCTGTATCCAATTCATGGTTGCAGGAATATGATTCTATCCCAGCAATCATCAGGCAAGAGGCATGGTACCGTACAGGTTGCCAGTCTACAGCAGGATTTTTTGCACATGCATGCAATACAAGCTGGAAAATCCAGTTCTGAAGGACGTTTACTGTACACAGAGGTGGAAAGAAGACAAAAACAAAAAAAAAACAGGTTGAGTCAAAGATATGAAACAAAAAAGTACAAGACTGATTAATCTCCGTAGCAACACAAAAACATGACAGGAACACCTTTAAAACTATTACTCTTTGAAGTAACGAACAATTAGTGCACATTTTTTCTTTATAATTGTTTTAGCTCTACATCTGCTGAAGAACATGATTGTTGAAAATTGTATGGAAATAGCTGTGAACATGTTACGTACATAACTTAATCATAGTTACTAATTACTTCTCCCAAATTTTAATGCTATTTAATTTATATGTTTTTTATGTTGTTCCCTTTCATGGAACTTAAAACTCATTATGTTCACAACTTCACAATGAAGCTGAAGCTATTAGATCTGACAAATAAATGAAATGGAAACTTCATGCAATTCTAATACAGCATATGATGGTTTCCACAGCAGAGGAGATTCAATCTCTTTTTTTCCCATAAGAAGCAAAAGGGAAATCCCGAAATGATTTTGCAGGAGTTGAGAATGGTGTTTTAGACTCTTCGCTTTTCTCTGACACCGAAGCCAGGTCTGTCAGTCTTCCCTTTTGGCCATTTCACATACAAAGCTTTCAGAGAGTGACAGGTTATGATACAACTCCCCAAATGGTAAATGGTAAACTTATATAGCGCTTTTCTGTTCATGTGACTACTCAAAGCGCTTTGACACTATGTCTTAGTCATCCATTCATAACCATTCATAAAGCACCTACATTGAAACATACTTGGTGCTAAGTACCTAACCATTCAAACACATTCACACCCCTGAAAAGCACATCGGGAGGCAAGGAAGGGTTCAGTGTCTGGCCCAAGGACACTTCGACATGTAGCGGAGGGGAATCGAACCGCAGATTTCCTGTTTAGCAGACGGCAGGTCTATCCACCTGAGCTACTGTCACCCATGCAAGTCTTCTTTGGACGGTTGTATCATTCCAAATATGACTAAGTCCAAAAATATCATTAATCCTCCACCACACACGTCTTCCCTGTCATTTATCTTTATCCTGTAATTTACCCGCTTGCTAATTTCATTTGTTGCTGTGTTGATACAGAGTGTAATTCATCGCATGAATTCCGATATGGGTCACTCGGCTATTCAGACCTAACTTGACTCTTGCTTCACATCATCCACCTGGAACCACTCCCTAAGCTTTGCCCTCCGAAGTCGTGGTTGTATTAAATATCCTTGCATCTGATTGGAGAAAACAGGTGTCTGTCATTTTGAATGACGCACTACTTCAACCACTGGTAGCGACAGGAGCCTGTGACCTGGATGAGAGCAACACAGGAAACAAAAAAAAAAGAAAAAGAACTTCTGTCATGTTGAAAACGGAGCGGGAGCTAACAGCCCAAGAATGTTGGTAAATGATCAATGTCGTTTGCAGAATCAAAGCCGTATTCACACCGCTGCATAAGCCGCTATTGCTTAGAAACTACTTTTGCATGAAGAATGTGTCACATCTGTTCATATCCCGCCTGTCGATCCTGATTGGTACGATCATTATTTAGTTGGAGAAAAGAGTATCTATTGACGTGACTCCAGACTCTCGTGTATTTCAGCCTAAGCTGAGCGGAAATACAAGAGGCTCTGGTGAAAGCTAGGTTAGTTCAGACCACAAACTAGACCTGTCCTGATTTAAAGGTCATAGCTGCAATGTTTTCATCAAAAACAATTAGTTTGTTGTTTTTTAAATAATGCATCCAAAGAATTTCTAGAGGGGTGCCAAAAAAAAGTATTCTATCTTATTGAATAATTAATACTAGGAGCGCCACGTTCTAAACATCTAATTTCTAATCATCTAAAAAAATCATTTAAACATTAAATAATTCAAGAAGAATAACAATAAAATAATTTAAACACAAAATCATTGAAAAGATTAAAAGCAAGAGAAGTTAAAAGATACCGTGCAGATTCCATTCATAGATACATGAGAAAACTAACGTTTTTAATCTGGATTTAAAAGTTTCTACATTTGGTGAAAGTTTATCTTCTACTGGCAGTTTGTTCCAATTGTTCGCAGCATAACAGCTAAAAAGCTGCTTCTCCGTGTTTAGTCATGACCCTTGTCTGGACGAGCTGACCTGAGTCATTGGATCTAAGAGCTCTGGCAGGTTTATATTCTCCACTGGCAACATACCACTGATGCATTCTGGGCCTAAATCATTCTGGGATTTAAAAACAATCAAAATCTATTCTCTGACTGACTGGAAGCTAGTGTTAAGACTTTAAAACTGGTGTGATGTGTTAAGATCTCTGAGATAATTAATGTTAAAATTCTGTAATATTTGACCTAAAGGGAGCATATACAAGTTGAACAGAAGGGGTTTGAAGGACCGGCCCTTGGGGGACTCCACAAGTCATGGCCACTCGATCAGATTCAAAGCTGCCAATCGTAACAAAGTAACTCCGGCCTTCTAAGTAAGACAAACAGTTGAGGACAGCTCCAGAAAGTCCAACCCAGTTTTCCAGTCCGTGCAACAGGATTCTGTGATCTAAAGTATCAAAGGCAGCACGGAGATCCAGCAGAAGCAGGACTGAAACTTGACCAGAATCATTGTTCAACCTAATGTCATTTAACACTTTGACCAGAGCTGTTTCAGTGCTGTGATGGTGTCGGAAGCTTGACTGGAATTTATCAAGGTTTAAACTTTCATGTAAAAAGTCATTTAGCTGGTTAGATACAACTTTGTCAATGATCTTAGATATAAAAGAGAGGGTAGACACAGGTCTGTAGTTGTTCATTATAGAGGCGTCTAGAGTCTTTTTCTTTAGAAGTGGTTTAACAGCAGCTTTCTTTAATGACTTGGGGAAAATGCCCGATGCCAGTGAGCTGTTTACTATAAGTAGGAGGTCACTTTCTACGGAAAGTGACCTGCATAGCTGAATATTGACAAAATCCTAACATAGTATGGGCAGGTTAACATAATAATACTGACAATATGTAAAGCAGGGATCATAAAAGTCCGGAACCCGGTCCAGATCCGGACTCCAAGACACATCAGTCCGGACCCAGCGTAGTATTGATTTCACTGTATCCGTTTCAGAAGTTTACGACTTGAGATGTAAGGTTTATAAACAGTCACTGTGCCCATTGTAAGCAAGTTTGTCTTTTTTTCGGCAAGAGCTTAGACAAACTGCAAGTAATCATGTTTAAGTCAGCAAAGTTGTAGGTATTTATATATTTTCTGACTTAATAATTTTTAGTTTTGAATTTATTGTATCTGTTTTATCATTTTGAGACTTGAGTTTTGATTTAAGACAGTCTTTTTGTGATACCAAAGATTGTACTCTGTTAAAGAGTTTATTTGTACTTATGTGCTTTTTTTATTCAGTACTTGAAACTTGTGTTGGTTTTGAAGGAGCTAAAAGCAAAATTTTCACCGTTAGGTGGCGTACCGTGGAGCTGTCTCAAACCAAAACAAAGCCTGTGTCAATCAATGCCTCTCTAACTCTCCCCAACGGATAGAACCACACCCCTCTTTTTAAAAAAAAAAAAAAAAAGGGAAAAATTCAGAGATCATGTTTAAAATTATGTAGGCCTTAAAACAGCATAATTATATATTTTCTAAAACTAATGCTAATATGATTAGTTCAAGATAGGTTGTGCTTGTGCAATACAACATGAGCTCAGCTAAGAACCACAGCTTATTCTAATGATTCATCGTCATGATCCAAAACATAAAAATTTTAAACCAAGCCATTTTTATTTTGATGCAACTTAGAAGCAGCAGCCTGTCTGCAGCGTCAAGTAGCAGCGAGTGGCTACAGTCAGTGGAAGAGGAAAAAGAGACGTGGACGAGGTGGAATCCGCTCCGCGAGTCACGTACCAGAAGAAGAGCAAACTGAAGTCCTTT
>JAVQJG010042420.1:0-10041 GCA_036024015.1 Craterocephalus amniculus | reverse complement strand
AAGTTATGATTGTTACAGAGAACAGAACTGCAGCATGTGAGTGTGGCTTCAGTGCAATGAAATAAAATCTGACTGGAGGAGCAGCTATCTGTTAAAATGTTGGACAAGTTTATGTTTTTGGCGAATGAAGATTTTAACTGTGATCGGGCATTAAACAGGCGGCTCAGATGTTCAGACATGGGACGGAGGGTGTAACGTACTTCTACTTACACATACTTCTTTCTGGACCCTCATAAGGGAATAGTATTGTTTTTGTAAAATGTTTTTCAATGCATGTCACTAATGACATATTTTTCTGAAGGAAGAAGTGTTGTTTAGTATAGTACACAGTCAACAGGAAATTTAATTTAGAAAGATGTAAGTCGTGAGCAAAAGTTTCTGCAGGGCAAGTAAGAAATTTGATGGGGCAAGTAGAATTGAGAAGTTTGCCCGGAGGGCAAGTAGGAAAAAACCTTAGCGGCTGACCGTGCCCCATACTTTTCCATGTATGTCACGGTAAAATAGGCTTTTCTAAGGAAAGTACGGCAAGCAGCAGAGCTCCCTGTTGGTGGTAAAAAAACACATCAACCTATCAAAAAGTCTCCTGGCTGTACAGGTATTTACAGTTGCAGGGGAAACATTGTGGGTGTGATGAGGAAACAAGACACGATGGAAATGAGAGATTTGACTTTTATTGGGTTTGAAGTGTAAGTTGTTGTTATTTATAATCAAGTGGCGCAAATAATTTCTGTGACGTCTGATTGTATCGTACATTAAAACACCCGAGGTTGCATTTTACACCTAAATAATTGTATATAACGATTATTTACCAAATGTTTTTATTTTTTAAAATAATTTTACAATTTAAGTTTGTTCTGATATACACATGGTTTGCTTGGTACGTTTAGCAGTAATAAATCCAACTTTTTCCAGTTTGGATTTGGTTATTTGTGTGATTTTAGGTCCAGTCTTTTAATAGATCAAAATGTAAAAATAACTGTAAATTCACACAGGTGAGATTGTGCTGAACAGAATGAGACCGAACATGAAAGGTGAACATGTCTTTACAGGTGAAATATAAACATAAAATGAAAAGTAGTGGAAAAATGGCCACTTTTGCCCAGCGAGTCGATTGAGAAACATGTGAAGGAGGCAAATAAAGGTTATAAGTTCAATCAATTTGCCCAGAAATTTGATCAAAATCGATCTTTGGGGTTGTTAAAGAATAGCCAAAGTTTTTGATTTCTCAATTAAACCAAATTTAATGTTTTTTTATGTTGCTTGATGCTGATCCAGAGAAAGTTTATGGAAGGTTTTTGCAGGAACAGTTCCTGATGAGATGAAATTCATCATCAAAAATCCTCCCAGAAAGTCTTCTCTTCAATAGTTAGAATAAAAATTACTGAACATCGAAGTAAGATTTGTTTTGGCTAAATTAAAGTGTTAACAGTCGTAACTGGTGACGACACTGGCTCCTCTAAGAGTTTGTTTTTATTTGGGTTTGACCAGACGTCTGAAAATAATGTTCATATTAAAGACGGCAGATTTATCTCTGAGACATTCTGACAACACAGAGAAGCAGATTTTCTTCTTTCTGACGCATCATTTCCTCCCCAGGCGACGGGAACATCCTCCAGATTCTAAAAAACAAGTGGTGGAAGTATCTGGTGATGGGTCTGGCAGACGTGGAGGCAAACTACGCAGTTGTGAAGGCCTACCAGTTCACCACCCTGACCAGTATCCAGGTATGAACCAGTTCCCCACCATGACCAGTATCCAGGTATGAACCAGTTCCCCACCATGACCAGTATGCTGATGAACAGATATGAAAAACTTTATTTAAACCCTTTGGGACATTTAAATGTTTTATGCGTGTTTTTGTTGATATTTTACAATTAAAAATAAAAAGGGAAAAAAAAACTCAATTTTGGAAGTCTGTGAAAAAAAGTTGTAATATTACATGAATAAAGTCATAATTTTACAAGAATAAATTTGTAATGTCATGAGAAAAAAGTTGTAATTTTATAAGAATAAAGTAATATTTTAATGTGTTGTAGAAGAGGGAAAGTTATCAAAATTAGGGCTGTTTAGCATTTCATGAACTTGTTCTTCAGCATATGTAGTGTACACATATCTGCAGTATATAATTGGTTTGACATATGTAAGCATACATAATAGGTTTGATAAGCCAGGAGATACTTAATATTCTGGCACATCAACACCACATTATCATTTTAATCAGTACTTTGAGAAGAATTAGCGAGAAAAAACCAGACAGACTGGAAGGAAATGGCTGCTGTGGTGCAGCGGGAAACTGCAGGGACCACAAGACTGCAGGGTTGTCAATGGATGCAAAGAAACAATCCGGCTGACCAGCTGATGCATCCACTAAGAACTGCAGGCGACCGGGCCCAGCTATTTCCCCAACTTTCCTCTTCAGCCACACCTGGTTTGGGCTTTGGCCCGGTGGTGGTGGTTAGCACCATAGCCTCACAGCAAGAAGGTTGCTGGTTCGAGCCCCGGGTGGAGAGCCAGAGGGTGCTGCTGGTTGGAGCTGGGAGGGGTTTCAGTCTGCATGTTCTCCCCGTGTATGCGTGGGTTCCCACCGGGTACTCCGGCTTTCTCCAAAGACATGATGTGAGGTTAACTGGCTACTGTAAATTCTGCTACGTTGTCTGTCTGTCTGTATCATGTAAACCTTCATTCCCCTTTGCAACCATAAACGGTGCTTCCCGGCAGAAGCAAACGGGCTCAAACTGAGTCTGTTCAGGTGAAAGTGACGTAGCATGCTAACGGCTAGCAGCTGCTTCATAACTAGAATCCACATTAAGCAAAAATGTTTTTTATTACGTTTTCTCAAATTGTTGTTGAAAAGAAACAAAACACAAATGTTCGTACGTCACTTCCACCATCCAACCAATCAGAGCCCTTCCCAACTCCTGGTTTAAACCTAATTAAGAAAACGTGTTTTCCATGTAAACTTTAATCTGGATTTAATATTTCCATGTAAACCCTAAGGAGAAGATTATTAATTCTGAATTATTTGATACTGAATTATTAATTCAGAATTAAAAAACATCATGTTAGGCTGTTTAGTTATACCTAATATACGAAGAGCCTTGCCACCAGCACCTCCTTCACCATGGCCCCTTTTGGACCGAGCCGGTTCCAGTGCTGGTTCGGAGCCATCTCCTATTTGTCTTAAAATCTTGAATCTTGTGAGCCGACCAGTAACTCCAGTCTTAGCTGATGGGAAAGTGAGTGTTTGCTGCTAGATGATAGCAGATCATCGTATCTGACATGTGATCTCTCTGCTCCGCTCCAGCTGCTGGACTGCTTCGTGATCCCGGTGCTGATGCTGCTCTCCTGGTTTTTCCTGAAGACGCGCTACAGGCCGGTCCACTTTGTGGCCGTGACGGTGTGCTTGTTGGGCGTGGGGGCCATGGTGGGAGCCGACATCCTGGCTGGGAGGGAGCAGGGATCTAGTAAGGACTCTTAGAAAGTTTTCTGTTTCTGTTCATCTTAACCTCCAGTTTATCACGTTGGCTCTGAATCAGCTTTGGCTGCGGCCGGGACGATATGCTTTCCTCCCAATTCGATCCCTTTATGATTTTTTGGGTTCGATCTAAATTGCGATTCTCACGATTCCTCAATATTGCAGATTTTGTGGAAAAATCCAAAAAACAACCAGACCAACATTCTGCTACTATAATGCCCGAAGAAAAAAAAGATTAAAAAAAACATTTAAAAAATTTAATTATTTTTAAAAATGCATTTGCATTTATATGAAAGAAGAGATTTTTTTTAACAGAAAAATTGTGGAATATAAAATCCCGATATTCAATTTTCCCACCCCAACTTTTACGATGTAATATTGAACTGGAGGTCTGTAGACGCCATCCGGGTGCATCTGTATTCATTCTGTCTGTGCACGGATCCCGCCTGTACCTTCCTTTCTCTGCCTGCAGCCAGCGATGTGCTGCTGGGCGACGGTCTGGTGCTGCTCAGCGCCGCGCTCTACGCCGTGTCCAACATGTGCCAGGAGCACACGGTGAAGAAGCTGAGCCGCGTGGAGTTCCTGGGCATGATGGGCCTCTTCGGGACCCTCATCAGCGGCATCCAGCTGTAAGTCGGGTTGAAATCCCCGCCGTGACTGTGTGGAAATCAGAATCACACAGGAGGAAGAAGCAGTAAGAAAATGTTCCCGTCTACAGCCACCAGAGGGAGCTCTAGGCTCGTAACAACAAAATGCTGCTACGGTACAAAAGATGATGAATTCAGTGGATCCAGCATAAAAAATCCTCCTTGACAAACCTAGAATGACAGCCAGTGTCTCAAAAAAAGACGCTACAATATAAAAATCAGGAGAGCTAAGACAGAGCCACTACAACTTTGCTGCCACCTAGTGGCACAGTCTAGAGTAGAATCAATATGTATATGTAATATGTATACGTATTCCACTAGTAAATTATCAAAATACTATTTCCCCTAAACATTTTAGAAACGCAGTATGTAGGACATGTATCACATGACCTATTCTCAGTTATAAGTATAAATTAGTAAAATCTTATATTTTATCAGTTCCCCGAACTTCCCTGTTCCACAACACAGCTGACCTGTAGATTCATAGAGTTTAACAGGAGTTAAATAGGAGTTATTTGTACAGTAACTTATATTATTATTTAAAAAAAAGAAATAAAGAACTAGAGGTCTCTTAGCAACCAGGTGGTGCTGGTGATGAAGCTGTGATAAATAAAGGTGTTATGATGGATCATCATGGTGGATTTACCAGATAGAGGCTCTGAATAAACACTGCATGTTGTGTCTGATGGAAACCTGCTGGAAGGGATAGAATCTGGGAGAAATTTAAGTTGTAAAACTCTTTTGTTGGTTTTATGAAATCCTGTCTGTGAATGAAATGAAACATATTTCATTTAACCGAGAGAGAGAAAATATCTAAATTTTCTTTTTGCAGAGCTGTGCTGGAAAGTCGTGCTGTAGCAACAATAGAGTGGAACTTTTACATCGGTAAGTCGTCTCGATCTCCGCTACCGAAGCGTCAGAGATGACCCCCCGTCTGTGATACCCCTCCCCCCATGCTCTCTGCAGCCGTGCTGTTTGTGGTCTACACCGTGTGCATGTACGCGCTCTACAGCTTCATGCCCGTCGTGGTGAAGATGACCAGCGCCACGGCCGTCAACCTGTCCCTGCTCACTGCTGACCTCTTAAGCCTCTTCTGCGGCCTCTTCCTCTTCCAGTACAAGGTGGGCGGAGCTTATATGGCGTCCCAAAGACATGATGATCAGCTTGTAGATGACATTTTTTTCTTGGGTCTCCAGTTTTCAGCCCTCTACATCGTCTCCTTCATCGTCATCACTGTGGGTTTTGTCATGTTCAACGCCGTCCCGACGTATTCGGCGCTCCCGGACAATCCGGCCGAACAGTCTGCCAACCAATCGGCCGAGAGCTCCTCGGACCGGCTGCTGGGCGGTCCCACGGAGACGCCCGCCGTCTTCACCGCTCTCTGACCCAGAAGGGTTTTACGTTTTACTCCGTTACAGAGAAAACAAGTGTTACATTACCAACTGTGTTTATTATCACATCCGTTACTGGAAGACAACTTTATAAAGATGACTATATTTTTCCAAACATTGGTTATTTTTAACTTATTTGAACATTGAGACATTGGTTTGGTGCCTCGGTTGCTGCTGCAGTTTTCCCCCCGTTTCGCTGAACGACGTTTTGTAAATCACATGGCCTTGTTTCAAACTACAGACAGCGAAGCATATCGGCTTGCAGCAGCTTTACTTTTTTCTAAAAAATGTTTTTATACTCTGTGTTCTGTGTCGTATTTCTGTTTACACTATTATTTAAAGGTCAGTTAGCAGAATGTTTAACTATTTATCATCTATGTGCATCCAGCTAAGGAGCTGTACTCCACTGTTTGTTACCAGGTGGACAGAAGAAACCCCTGTGGTTGCAAAGTATTAAAAATGCAGAGCTGTATGTTACTCTCACACTTTCACTGAAATTAAAACTTACTGTGAATTATCACATCATTTTACCTAAATAAACCCCCAAAAATCTAAGGTTTAATTAAAAAATTTTTTTTAATTATTCTGTTTTTCAACTGTAGAAAACCTCAAATCAACTTTTTTCAGGATAATTTCTGCACAATTGTATAAAAAGCATAAAACATTAATTAAAAAACTAACTTCTTAAACAGGAATATTGTTCAATGCTATAAAAAGCATTAAAAAAGTGGATTTTATTTCATGATGGATGTTTTAATTTGAGGGTTGAAAACACAGCACAGATGACCATCAGCAGTGAGTACAAGCAGTGAGACGAAGCAGTTTAGATCCCATGAAGAAACAAAAATAAATGGGCTTTCCATTCACACATTTCCAAAGTATGTCACATACTGTACCATTTTATTTGTGAAGCACTTAAAAGGCAACTGACCAAAACGCTATTAAATTAAATACAAAGGCAGAGAAACAGAACCAAGGAAAAACATGGATTAAAATGAAAATTAAAGATCAATTATGAAATAAACAGAAGAGATGAAAGATAAATCGCAGATGCCAACTCAGGTTTGTTTAAAAGCCTCATGAGTGTAGAGGTAAAAACCATAAATTAGCCACATACAAGAAATTTATCTTACAAATTTCAAGATCAAGAGCAGGGATTTAACGTAGAAAGGTAGGTTATCCAACACAGACCAGGCATGTCCAGTTTGTCCGCTTCTTCCGGACACAAAGAAAACAGCTGGAGGCTGAACAGTCAAGTTACCACAGGGCTTATAAAGAACCAGCTGATCTAATAAATTCAGGTTTTAGCAGGATTTTTGTGAAATAATCACATTGAATTTCAACAACATAATGAGGTTAAAAGTACTGGTAATATTTTCTTAAATCAAGTTTTTTTTGTCATTAGTTTGGAAACGATGGGCTTCACAAAAATCCACATATCTAAACCCATAGAGGAAAATGTTTTTCTTTAGGTTTGTTTTTCAAAAATAACAAATTTCATACTGTAGCTATTTATCAAAATTAAAACCTGTCTCCAGGTCAGTCAACATCTGCGTCTCTTAGCGAGTTTTATTTTGCTGGGCTTTGGGCAAAGTTGGGTCTCTGGATTGTAAAGGTTGCAGACCCTGGACTTAAAGCGGGGGTTTTATGCACCTTTCTTCCTATCTGTAGCTGTTCTTTGATGTCTTATCATTTTGTTAAAGTCATGGTTAAATCATATCAGGCCTTACGTAAAGCACTTCTGCTGTTGCACATCTCCTTATTTTCCCTCCGCTCATTAACGCCCTCTGAATGGACACACCCCTGAGGCAGCCGGGCAGCTGCCGGTCTTCCTGGATGCCGGCCTCGTTTACTCTTTTTTTCTTCGGCGGACTAAGATGGCATTTCTTTCCCATAGTTACTGTACCTGCAGGTGAAGTTGAAGACTAGCAAGGCCAGTCTGTGATGTAGAAGAAATAAGGAAGTAGAGTCAGATCGTAAAAAATGCTTCATTTAAAAGTTTTAGACACTAGATGATTCTGAAAAACGCCTACATCATCCTTAGAACAGCAGCAGCATCCAGCTGTCTGCAAAACGATTCATCACTTTCCATTAAAAGAGAAATTATTTTCCTGATAAATTGTTTCAAACAGTTTGATCTCCCAGACTTTCCATTCGGCCACCACTACTGATCATAATGTGGTTTATCTCACTATACATTTGAAAACTCACTTTTCCCCAGATCATAATTTGACTGTGGTAAGATGGTCGCCGGAGATGCCGATTGAAGCGTCAGCCTTTATAATGTAGCCTATATGTAGAATGACATCTCTGTAGGTTCACCCGTAGTCCCCAAAATAACGATGATAGAGAGGAAAATAGGACCTGGTGGAGGATCTCCAGCAAATGTAATGATATGCCGTAGTAGATAGTATTATATAATATGATACAGTGTAATATAATATGATAATAAGCTGCTTATATTCCACTGACAAGCAGTTGGCTGTTGAAGGAGGATTTTGTTTTCACAGATTTAGGTGCGGTGGCCTGTCTTCGCCTGCCAGGGCCTCCAACCGGCCACTCTCATGGTGAAACAGAAACCAGTATCCCAGTCCAGAAACAATCGGCAAGCTTTCCGAGGTTGTTGCATCATTCCTAGACCCGTCCACACGCCCGTTCAGGGGTCCAGAAATGATCTTCAGACGTCTAACTCCTGGACCGAGACGTCTGGTCAGTGGCTCACCCAGTCTTACGGGCCTTCGGTCTATCAGAGTGCAGTGATAGACCTAGTGACCCATCTCGCCTCCACACTGGTGTGTGTAGGAAGAGCTTTCTCCCATTTACATTCAAATTATCACTACGTAGAACATTTCACAGAAATATTGTAGAAATTACTTTTGTCTCGCTCTGCTCCATATTGTCTAGTGTAACATTGATCTTTGATTGTGCAGGTTCTTGAAGAGAACAATTTTCAGTATTTACTACATGCCTTATTTGAAAGAATCTGTATAAATGGGAAGAAGGTAATCCATGTTTCTGCTGTGGCAGATCAAATGAAAGAAATCTAACATTTGATTGAGCGCTCTAACACAGCAGCATCAGTGATGCCCTGCAATACCTGAGTAGACAACCCTGATTATAAGGTGATCACCATTCATTCATTCATCCATTCATCCATCCATTCATTCATTCATTCATTAACTCCCTGCCAAACAGCTGCAGTGGACGTTGGTGATTTCGTCATATCTACCGACAATTACAGCAGGTCTTTTGAAGGCTCAGCCAATCACATTTCAGTTACAGTCAGTCATTAAAACTGTTGTTTTCCTGTTATGAAAAAGGAAGGGAAGACATGTCTGTCATTCAAACTTTAAACAGAAAAAGGAAATTAAATAAAAACAAACAACTAGCTCGTACAGGAACACGAGGCAATGCTGCTGCATGGTGGATTATAAATAAATAATTGTAATTTCTGTCCCGAGCTTCTCTATTATAGGTAAAGACAGCGAAGGTACAGATCTGCTGCTTCTGGTCTGCAGGATGAAAATCCTTATTTTTCACAACAGTGTGAATTAAAACGAAGAAGGGCCAGATCTATCAAAGGTTTGCATGTATTAAAATGTGTGCAAACTACACAGCACACAACAAAGTACGTTCCAGTAAACTCACTAAAGTGTCTGGATGAGAGCAGAAGCAGCCTTCTGCAGGAGTGCAGACGCACATAAGTCTGATTTACAGTATTTTCTGATGATTGATGGAGTCAGCACGTTTAATTTTCATATTCAAACTTAACAATCAACACAAAAAAGGAACACCATGATAGAACCTGAGATTGTAATAAAGAAAAAGGCTATTTATTCAATATTTAATCTGACACTAAGCATGTCTGACTATATTCCCCCTTTTACTCGTGTCACCTTTTTAACTCTTCAGGTGAGGAAAGCAGAGCTCCAGCATGCAGATCTCCTTCTCCTTCTTCCTGTTTGCCTTTCCATCTCCAAGTTGCTCAAGACTTCCTGGTAAATAAAGATGAGTTGAGGCACTCTGAAATTGCAAAAGATTTATTGTCTCCACGCACCTACGCGTTTCTGCTTTTCTGCAGAAAAGCAGAGTGCCTCAACTCATCTTTATTTTTCTTCATACTGATTTTCGGCCAGGAGTTCGAAGAGCACCTGTTATTTTGCTGAGAAATATTAAAACTCTTTTGATCCAGTGAGCACCGCACCTTTTCTTTCCCTGTCGTCCTTAAACTTTTCTTTTTCTTTTCTCCATGATAAATATACTCATTTATATTTACTTACATATCTTGTTTCTTTCACAACTGTACACGTTTATTCATTCACACATTCATTCAATTTGCAGATCACAGTGTGTCTACAACACAAAACTATTAATTCCAAGTATCCTGATATGAAAAAATCAGTATTTCCTTAAAGGAATACTCCGCCCTCAGAATGATGTGCCTTCATTTTGTACTCACCCTCATGCTGATTAACACTCTGGAACACTTTCTTGATGTTCATCGTGTAGCCGGAGATATCAGGAGCTT